>VOQK01025769.1:4173-16988 GCA_015052645.1 Benitochromis conjunctus | reverse complement strand
TAACTGGATCACTTTAGCCATGTTCAAAGCTAGTTACCAACTTGCTTTTCATTCATTTTCTAAAAACAGAAAAATAGTGCCCTGCCCTCCTCTGCACCACATGAGGAATCATTGTTGAGAAATATATTTTATGCTTCACTGGTCAATAAATACTTTTTACAGATTCGAATGAATAGGGCACAGTGTGATACTGTGTAAAGGAAACAAAACATTTCATAATTTCATAATCCTAGTACATTTAAATTTCCAATGTTGTTCTAAACTGTTGCCAATCATTTAAAATTGACAGGTCAACATAAAGGTGTTAGATGTAGATGAGCCACCGATCTTCTCTGAGGACATGTACAACTTTAATGTGAAGGAAGAAATGCATGTGAACAACATAGGATTCATCAAAGCCAGAGATCCTGACAGAGCCAACAAGACCATACAGTATGCTGCACACATTCCCCAAAATAAGTAATAGTGTTACTAATCCTGCAAAGTGCTTGTTAGGCTGATCTTATTCTCTCTGTTTAGGTTCTCCATCATGCAGCCGGACTGTCCTATCGGTATCAACCCACTCACAGGTCAATTATACACTCTGAGAAATCTGGACAGAGAGGATAAGCCCACACACATGTTTCAAGTTAAGGCACAAGAGGAGCCAAGTGGTATGTCACACACTCTCATAAGAGCTGTACGGGGTTTATTAATCCTGTTTCCTCTAAACAATACATCCTCACATGAAAAATTGAAACCATGTGTTTTACAACAACAGCAATGTGCATACAGGGAGGGAGTTAAAGTACAAAGGCCAAAAAAGACAGTTTGTTCTCTTGGCTGAACATCTCTTGTAGATTTATTGAAGGATGGGAGTGTAACACATTAACAGGGATTTTTACAGATTTAACACATCACCATAACACCTGGTCGACCCACATGAGAAGGAGAGAGTAAGCAGGAAAATCACATTAGAGTGTCTCTTTGTTCACTTCCAGCTTCCGAAGCAAACTCTATATTTTTAGATCAGCAATGAATGAAATCCAGAGATCTATTTTAGTGGCTTGTCACAGCGTTTAAGGAAGACAATGGTCCCCTGAGCTTGACAAGGTCCTCGATATACAGTACATGTTCTGTACTAAAGATAGATTCAAAATCTTAGTACAAGAGACAAAAAAGAGACTCGCATATTTATCAAAAGACGAATATTCAAAAAGAACATCAGTGATATAAAATAAATGTAAAAGATGCTTTAATGTGACAAAAATAGCTGTCCAACAAACAGCTCACAAATAGAAATCTTTTCAGTCACTTGACCTTTAATCTGTTCCTACAGTGACAGAGATATGCACACCTAATCTCCAGCATAGTTAATCACTGTTACATTGGTGCATCAAGGGAAATGACAACTAAAGCCTTAGTTTAAGATCTTTTGTATTTCATTTCTATATGGCTTCAGTATTTCATGATAAATGACAGAAACTGAGGAAAGTGTTGCTGAAACCAAAAGTGCAGTTGTTTCCACATTTTCATCTCTTCTGCAAATACTGAATGAGACAAAATTATACTATCACAGCTGAATGCCCTCAAATCTCTTTTTGCAGCTCCTGTGCATTTATTTGGACTATTTTCATTGTTAGACGTGTCATTAATCTGATGTTTTCTTTCCTCTGTAGGTTTGGAGTCAGTGGTAAAAGTTAACATTAATGTTCAGGATGTGAATGACAATGAACCTGAACTCAGAGCCGATGACATCTATATATGTGAGAACGACGAGTCTAATACGGTAAGAGGGGAAGTTTGTATTTTTTTATTTATATAGTACCAAATCACACACAAAAAAAACATTAGCCTCAAGTCACTTCATACTATAAGGTAAAGAGATCTTCAGGATAAAACCAATCAAACTATCCGTTGTAAGCAAGCACTTTGAAACGATGGGAAGGTAAAACTCCGTTTTAACAGGAAGAAATGTCCTGCTGACCCAGGTTTGGGGAAGAGCAGCTATCTGCTGTGCCAGGTTAGGAGAAAACACGAGGAGAATCTTGTTTCTTATTATTAAAGGGTGCATCTTAATGGAAACTGAACTCCATCACATCATGCTGATGTGTTGTTGACGTGTCTTCTGAATTAAAACTCACGTGAAGCCAAGCATGTGATTAGCTACTGTTAAATTTGCCATGTGCCATGTATATGGCTGTAGATGACTCCATGATTCACATGCATGCCATGCCACGCCCGAAAGAATACCGGATACTAGTAAATCAGTGCATATATAATTTACACATATGGGCTCCACACATTGACTGTAATGAATGTTATACAGAAAGATTTATTTTAGAGTAATTTTTTCTGTCTTTCCTCAGGTAATTGGAACCTTGACTGCCACAGATAAAGATGATCAGCCAGCTGCCTTCACGTTCAGTCTGGCGAATGAGAATTCCAACTTCTCCATCAGAAACTATGGCAGTAAGTCCTTCTGTGTACTGAACATTTATTTACTTTTCTTTTCTTGCTTGATGCTTTAAATGGTGCTCTGAGCAAGCACTAGCCTTGGCACTTGTTGCTATGCAACAACTGGAACTCTATTTGAAGCCCAATGCTCTGTTTCTGAGATTTAAAATTATTTTAACTTCCCAAAGCATCCTTCGGTTCTTTGAGCCAGACAGCCTGTCTGGGACCATAAGTGCTATCTAAAATGCACAACAGCAAAGACTGGAAGTAATGAGAGCTATTGGTTCAATGGGCTTGAAGATAACTCCCTCTGTATTGTAACCTTGTCACAGCTCACGATGTTCAAAGAAAATATTAACAGAAAGTGGTGCTGTTGAGAGGTCTATAATACATTCAAAGACGGGAAAAAACTATATATGGGAAACTACATCAAGAGGGCAATTACTAACTATGGAAACTGTAGAAAGAGGTCCTGGGCTCAAGTTTAGTGGCTGGCTATAGGGTCTTTTTCTGTGGCGTTTGCATGATCTCCCTGTGCCTACTTGGGTTCTCACCAGGTACTGCAATTTCATCCCACAGTCTAAATACATGCATATTAGCTAAATTGGTTAATTTCAATAGGCTGTGCATGAATTGTTTGTTTCTATGTAATCCCCCTGTGACAGACTGGTGATATATATTTTGACTGCTATGGGCCAAGTTTACTAATAACTTTAGCAGTGCAAACTGGGATTTGGCATGAAAAAAAAAGGTACTGTCGGTATTTACAAAGAGCGACTTCCTTTCTCAAGGTGCAAAATATAGAGATAAGAATATTTAAATTAGACACGCTAACTGATTCACAAGTTTAGTGCTAATTGAGATGCTAACTGTGTTTACATTTAATGTGGAAAAAAGCGCATCTGTGCACTTGATATGGAGATGAACTGTCTGCAGCTGTGTTTAGAAAACTGCTGTAGATAACCTGTAAAACTAACCAGTCCTGTGAGCGCTATTTTTGGGCGGACTGTTCTGACATGCTAATTTGCTAATATAATATAGTTTTTCATCAGTTTTTCTCATTAAATGAGGAGTAATTAATATATTGGGGATGAACAAAAAAAATTGTTAATCAGTGAGAATGTTTTAATATTAACACACACAATACTAAAACCTTGGTAACTAATGTCTTCAAAGTAGTCAAAGAATTCAAAGGCATGATGGCTACTGTTTGATTCTCATCCATTAAATGATGCAAGTGGTCTTTTTCAGGACATAGTATGTCTGTAGACACTAAAATGAGTTACACCAGCTAGTTGGCACCAGCATGCACAATACAGCAATCTCATTTTGATTATTCCAAATTCAAAGAGTTCAAAAAGTGAATAGTTCTGAGGCCATTTGGGGGAAAAAATATGTAGGTATATATTTACAAATGAAACAGGTTTAGCTTGAATTTACTGATGTGACATATGTAGAGGTATGACCCTGAGAGAAATATATTAGCAAAGGTTGATGCTTGGTTACAGTATCAGCTTTAGGGGGGAGGTCATTCAGTATAGGATACATAACAGCACAAGTAAAAGTCCATTCTTCATGAGTTATAATCCATGACAGCCAGAGGGAAAGTCATACAAACTGTTGCAGTCAAAAATTAAAAAGTATAAGTAGATGAAAGCCTAAGGTAATCAGATGAAAGATTTAGGTGAGGTGGTAGTATTTAATCTATCTAATCTGTGTTAGTATTTAATCTGAAACCTGAACCATTTTGAAAAGAACATAAACAGAGAAAAAAAATGTGAACTTCACTCAACAATTTCCACTCGTGCTCATGCCCAGAGGGGTTGACGTATTGAACTGAATGAGGAAAGAAAGATGGAACATTGCAAAAGCAAAGAAAAATTAGGCCTAGGTGGGGAAAAAAAGGCCAGAAGGTCAGAACTAAGAGGAGAGAGGGAGGAGTTAAACCAAAAGAAACTTACAAGCAGTTAAAAAAAGGTAGAAATGACGATAAAAATGGAAATGGATTCTTCAATAAGGAAAAGATTAAAGAAGGAAAGGAAAGAAAAACAGAAGATCATAAACAACTAAATGGAGAATAACAGTAGATGAGAACCTGAGATAAAAGAGGACTAAAAGAAATAGGAGAATAAATGAGAACTAATGAAGAGGGAGGAAAAGCAGTGCCTTGCCAATGAGAGCGGAGGAGAAGAAAGAAGAGCATGGGATGAAAAACGAAATAAGCGCAGTTGCAGAACAAAGTAGTAAGAGAAGATGAGGACATGAAAGAACATTAGAAACACCACATTTTAAGAGGAGGGGTTAAAAAGGTGAAGAGGAAACAGGGATGCAGGAAAGGTGGGAAAGAGAAAAGGAGGGAAGAGAGAGGAGGGTAGCTGTTTGATAAAGTGCTGGTTGTCAGTGCAAACCGATGTTTTCCTCTGTGGCTCAAGACTGTGCCCCCCAAAAACCATCTGACAACACCTCACACCACTTAACACACAAACTAAAACATGGCCTACACACACACACACACAAACACACACACACACACACAACAAGAGCTGCAAAGTGAAGGCTTTTGAAATATTCATCGACTACCAGCTCTTTAAAACTTGCAAAAAACAGCCTTCATTATGGGATTCACAAAGACTCTCACACTCCAACAGTCAATGTAGCTGCACAGTGAAGTGACAGGACTCCATGTTCAGACCACGCGACTACATGAAGCTTAGTCCATTAATGCCGGACAGACAAGAGGGAAGGGGAGGTAGGAAAACAAAGGAGAAAAAAAAGAAACGATGAATAGGATGCCAGAAGAAAGATATGTAAATAGAAAAAGAAATATAGAGAGGATAGTGAGAAATATCCAGAGGGAGAGGATAGCGATGAAATCAAACAAAAACGGAGCAGGAGACGAGACAGAGAGGAGGGATGAGATGAAGGGCGGACACAAGCTGTGTCATCTTTTATTCGGTTAGTTAAGGCTTCATTTACACCCATATCCTTCCACACATACCTTTGCAGATGTTGTCATACAGGCATTATCTGGTTTATCTTAGTTACTGAGATAATAAACTTAGTTAAGCACCTGGTATGACATCACTATGTCCTGTAACTGGGGATAAATTCAAGATTATGTAGAAGACTGTCTATATAGGTTAGTCTCATTCATATTCATGCTTTTGTCTTATCATTTAATTTTGTTTATCCGGCAGAGTAATCAGAATTCAGAAAATAAAGACTGTATTTGTAGTGAAGTTAAATGGTTAAAAACAATAGAAACTGCAGTGCTAATCATGCAAGTTTTTTTATTTTTGTTTTTTTTGTTTTTTTATCATGTACTTTTTCCTCTTTGTAATAAGCTCCACTGTCCTTATGTAACCTCTGCATAGGTTAAAGATCAATGCAAAAGGACGCCATGTGTGCTTGGATACCACCAGAGTGTTATCACTGTTTATTTCCAATACAGCATTGAGGAATTTTGAAGAATTTTGAAATTGTTACAGAACTGAATCTAGTCCTGTATTCATTATTTCTGCTTTTCCTATATACACGTACACTTGAAATAGCTGCAGCACAGTTTTAGAGGCAGACGCTTTATGTACTCATTTGTGTTCATGAGCATTCTTTCAACTGCAAACTCAAAGAGCAACAATGTCACATATCTTTCAGTTTCAAAATAAATAAATAGATAATTACATTGTGGTGCAGGTATTTTCTATATTTTCATTTCCAAGGTAGAAATTATTGTGTGCTCAAAACACAATAAACAAATACTTGAACAGATCTTTTCAGTAAACACTCTCAGTGTTCCCCTATATAAATCACACAACACAGTGTCAACTGATTTTCACTGGAAATACATGAAAAAGAAAAGCAACACTTTGAAGGAGTTTAAGAACATACTTTGACTTCATGTAAGTGTTTGTGAAAATGCTTTGAGGCAGGAAGTTATTCGTGCTGGTGAAAAATCAGGGCTCCTGTTAAACACTCTGGATTTGAACTTCAAGTCCAAATGTCAAAAAAATCGCAAGGTTGTTTTTATTTGAACTTGCCCTTAAACCAAAGCTACTGTATGTGTTTCTTTATTTGAGAGTATTCAGAAGGGTCCTTCCTGCCATTGTGTTCTCTCAAATTCCTCTAGTGGTGGGATATTGTGGAGGAAAGCGTTCGGCAGGAAATTTCTGCCTGCCAGCAGTTTGACTAATGACTGCATTGTTGCTCAGGTCTATGAAAAGGACATCGATGTAATCCACTCAACATGTTTCTTTTAACTAAAACTGTAATTCAGTCCAGTTCCTTTTTTAATAGCTTTTTTTAACCCTTAAGCCTACTTGGAAATCCTTGAAAGTTCTTCCAAACCTTGCAAAGTGCCCCTAAGTACACTTAAGGGAGTGGGAAGGCAAACCTCTGTCGGGGTTCCCATGTGCCAGGAAATGGGGGGTGAGGTGCAAGAAAAGGCAGAAAAGATGTACAAAATGGAAACTACGGCAACGAGATGACCAAAGTTTTCTGTATCAGACGTTGTCTGGTCACTGACAGACCAAATTACACACAGAGCAGTCTCTAATGAAGAGACATTTCCAATCACAACAACATTCTTCTGCAAGGGAGCGTGATCTATGTTAATACATTTGTTCTCCTACTTCATTTAAAAACCGCTTTGGCTCCTTGTAGGATTTGCTTTTGCAGATTTTTAATGTTCTGTTATTATTTATGATCCTAATTGACTCCAGTCTGAAATGCATCAAAGCCGTAATCACAAATTGTCTCTCTGCCTTCATTTAGTCACTCTCTCCTCGCTGTCGTATCTCAAATCTAGTCTTATGTGTTCAGCATGACTCCCATAAATAGACTTTGTATACTGAGCAGGTGAGCATTAGTTCTGGTTTAGCGAAACAAGGTGATGAGTGAGGCAAATTAAGAGAAAACAGAGGGAAGTTTGTGAGGCAAAGGTGGTGTAATATTTTGTACTTAACTCACTGTGTGTATATTTTTTTAATCTCTTTGTACAGATGGCACAGGAGCTATCATTGTGAAACAGGGCCCGTTCAGCCTGGATGACATCAAGAATTACAACGTGTATATAAGGGTCAGTGACGGAGGACATCCCTCCAAGAGCAGCGTCGCCAGAGTATCAATCGGGGTATGTGTGTTTTTGTATGTGTGTGACGTTTAAAGCTGCTTGAGATTATTTCAGCACTGATCATTTTAAATATTTGCACAGATGAAATGTCTTGTCTCGGTAAACCCAGCTTTAATGCAGTAAACCTGTAGTTTCAATGAATATTCAGTAAATGGACATTCAGGCATTTATTTCTACCAAGGTACTGACTGACTCATTGGTAATATGTTGTAGTTATGCCAGTGTGATGCCAGCCGGAATCGTACATATTGCAAACCTGAGGCTTGGAGGACGGGAGTCAGTGTTCACGCTCTGACAGCCATTTTGCTTTGCATACTGACAATTCTGGGTAAGTTCATTTTTTCCTTTTTTGTTTTACTACTTGTTTTTTCTTCCTTCTTTCCACCTTTAAAACCACCTTAAAGGGTTAAAAGGTTCATAAAATCTGAACCTCAAGTGATGCCACAGATGACTACAAGTCGTGCAGGTATGGCGTTAATAAAAAGAAATGACGTCTGTACTCTGCTCCTCATCTTTGCTTGAAGCCAAACGAAACCTGAACAGATATCTGACAGATCTAACAGTGGTTGAGTTGCATTCTGGGTACTGTAGGTGTCAGGTTTTGACAGGAAGAAAGCATAATGATATATCTGGTTTTTCAGCATCCTTTTTTAAACTGTCCATCATGAATATGATCAATCTTATTAAAATGCAGTATTAAGTTGTTGTAATATTAAGTAATAGATCCTGATGTTGTTGCATGTGAATTTGCTTGAGTAACTAGCCTCTGCATTGTTTTAAGTTTATTTTTGCTCGTCTGTGTTAGAATATGTAGAAAGGTGAAAACACATCATTCCCAGAATATGTACATTTATGCTGAAAGTTTTATGGGAAATGCATTGAAATATTTATTGTATTTATTTGCATTCATATTGTAGAATTTTTGCACATTACACATAATGGCATAATAATGGAATTATAATACAACAGGAAAATCCATAGAGCCAAAGGTCATGGTTTTTCTTGAGAGCATAGCTTTTCACCTTTACTACCAGAGGACCTGCTTAATGTCATCTTCTATCTTACAGTAGTAATTGTTTTTGGCTTTTTTCAACATTTGACTATAATTCCAAAAAAAGTGTTTTGCTGTTTTGTTTGGAATAAAAAAGCCAGTAAATATTTAGAAAAAAAACCATTTCATTTTGCAGAATCATTTAATTTCTGCACTCGGTCTGGCTGTGTAACCCAAAAGCATTTTGACTGATTGCAAAGGTAGAAATTTATCTTACCTAAAAATCTATTTTTCACTGTTCTCCAGTGGTGTGATGTGTTTTCTCACCCTCAGAGACTCACTGACGTATACTCCAGGGTGTGATCAGGAGGTCTGTGGTGTAGTGGTTAACACATTCACCTTATGTGTGAAAGATCTCTGGTTTGAAACCAGGAGAAAACACAAAAAAATACTTGAAGGGGTCACAAGCTTGGAAAAAAGGGAGGGGCGTTTGGTATAAAAAAATGTGCCAAATAAATTAATAAGAGAGCAGCTGAAAAAATCCACCTAATATGGGTTTGGATGAAGCAAGGCACAAAAAGTTTCACTCGCCTTGTTTCAAGTTTGTTTGCATTCACACACATATAATAAACAAGCATTTGTGAAATATTTGAAGACTGAACCAAAGATAGATGCCTACATGTTTAAACAGACAATAATGTAAAAATAATACTTTTCTTCTTTCCTCTTTAACTTTATTACCTGTAAGCAGAGAAGTGTAAAAAACAAAAACTTCTGTATATCCACATTGTTGTTATTGTCCCTGAGAGAAATTCATGAAGACAGCATCAGTGATAGATGCAAAAAGCCAGTGCTGAGTGATCGGGACACATGCACAGATCCACTTGCCCTTGCTTTGCGATAAATAAGATTTGTGTTTTGCGGGGAACGTTTTCCCCTTCTGGTGTTGTTGGTTTTATGAATAATGCAGCGGCGGATGTGAAAATAATGCCTGTAGTTGTGCGCTCAATATTCTCTTTGATACCTTCGCCCCCTGCCTTTTTTTATTTCTTTGGGAAAAAGAGACAGTTGTCATGTTGGATGAGAGGCACACTGGAGATACTTGGCCAAACAAGAGGGATGTGGAGAAGAGAAAAAGAAGAGGAACTTTAAGATAAGGAGGGATGGAGCCAAAGTGACATGTGGAAAAAAGTGTACATCAAGACTTAGATGTTGGATGTGGAGAGTGGTGAAACAGGCGGACAGATGTAAGACGGTGAATTGAGGTGGAATGAGACCGGCTGAGTGACAGAGAGACAGAAAGAGGTTAAAGAAGAGAGACATGGAAGAGGAGAATTGTGGGAAAAGCAGCAGAAGAATAGGAGTGGTAATGAGGGGAGTTTATCAGTTCTTTAGGTGCCGTCTGCTTATCAAGCACCACCAAACACTCAACCTATTAACTATTAATACACTCCTTCACTATCGGGCCTTTTCCCCTTCATTTTTTCCCTTCATCTCTCCCTTCCTCTGTTTCTTTCCCTGTGGGTCTCTCTGTCTCCCTAACTTCCCCCTTCTATCTCTCCTTCTCTTTATCAAACAGCCCCAACACAGGCTAGATTAACTATTTAATGCACTTGTCATTATCTGTCAGGGCCCAAAGCAATTTAGCGTGCTCCCCATTCACAGGCACATTTTCTCACATGAAGCCGGGTTTGACACACGAAAAGACGTTTTTTCTCAGTCCTTCTTCTCTAAAGAAAGGGCTTCTTTTTCCCCCCCCCCTCTCTTTTCTTGTCCCTCTAAGTCTGATATCTCCAGAGCTTATTAAACTGCAGAGCATGTGTTGTAAAAGATTAATCTGTTGGTTTCCCATGCAAACTTAAATTAGTCCCACTCACCCTCAACTAAAAGGCATGGCTAATGCTGCCCGTCCGCTGAGAGAGAAAGAGGTTCATATCGGGACCGAGGCTTGGGGCCTAATCTAATGTCAAATGTATCCTTCCTTCTCTCCTCGTCGCTCTCTTTCTTTCCTGATTTCCTCACCCCTAAGTCTCCCATTTCTTTCACTTCCTCCTCCTCTCAATCAGTGCCCCCCCCTTTTTTTGTTTTCTTCTTTTTTCTTCTGCTTCCTTGTCGTCTGTACTCCATGGCCACTGACATGCAGCATGTAATTAAAAACTTTCTTTTACTATACTTTCTTATCAGGTTTGACTTTTTGAACTCACTTTAATGTCATTATAATTTTGTATACAAGTCAATTTGTTTAATTTTAGAGTAAGCCTGGTTGTTCTGGAGACAATTACAGTTACAGCTTTAGTTTATGAATGATCAGACCAGCTCTAGTCTAACAGCCTGTAGATAACATCATAAGGGGATTATCGTAAGGGGCTGCCCATCATTCTCTCTGAGATTGTTTTACGCACAATAGCAACGAGCTATTTCACGCAGACGATGAAGCCGTGCTCAACCGACAGCTCCGCTGTCTTCCTTCGACACATCCAATTGGTCGATATCTAATCGAGTGCGTTGTTTAGCTGCTTCAGGCTGCCCACAGTTACTCTACATCTTTAAGCCACTTTGCAACCCACCTCCCTCACCGCTGGGTTTCCTGTGGAAATTGAAGAAATTTAAAAATAACAGCATACTTGTTCATAGCTGCTTTAATACAGGAACACAGATTGATTGATGTTCCAGTGGGATTTTCAAAGTTTCTAGTGGCATAATCTTACACGTTTAATTAGGTTAAGAGTTCGGCCTTGTTCTGCTAGAATATTTTAACCCTGTGCACATCATGCTACCTCAAACCTTGTTTTCGAGACACACAGCATTAAAAGTCCCAAGTCTGATAATCATCTTTGTCATGTGAACTGAAACAAATGTTTTTAACATTTCTTTATTGAATTTGTGGTTTAAGACTCCCATTGTTACATCCACACTTCCCCTTCCCCCCTTTTCTCTCTTTCTCAGTTGTTTATTTCTTTGTCATCTGCTTCTCTTTCCTTCTCAACCCCCCTGCACGTTGTTTTCTCACACTCATTTCCACTTCCCTGGTTGTGTTTACTGAAATTCTCTTCCTGTCTTTTATGCTCCCCTTTCTTGTCTTTCTTTGTGCAGTTACTCTGTGCTCGTCTCTGGCTGAGTAGAGTCACTTAAGGTTTTCATGCTTGGGGCGAACGTCTCAGATACCTTAAACCATCTATTCCTCATTTTCTCCCCCTCGTCACTGCACTGCTCTCTAGTCTCATTCTCTTGTTGGTGCTCTACTTTTCTCACTTCTTTCCTGGCCTCATTCTTATTCTGCTTTTGTTGCAAGTCTCTCATGATTTCACAGACACAGAGCCACTGGTCTGAAAGGATAAATGACATTGCAGTCTGTCTTTTTGCTTTACTGTTGATGTCTTCATTTTCTACCAACAACCACCCTATAGAGGCCAATAGTGATTCTGAACATTACATCTTTTATATATATATATAGCCAAAATACTTTTTCCCCTCATCTGCCTTTTCCCCACATAGATTTCCTAGAATTTATTGTTCACAGTTTTGATTTGCTGTGCTGGATTTCAGCTGAACAGATTCTAAATACACGTTTCTTTTCTGCTTTTAAGTCATAGTGATCCTGTTTGTGATGAGGAAACGCTACCAGAAGGATTCTCTGGCCAATATGAAAAACAGCGGAGAGATTCATGAGCAGCTGGTCACATACGATGAGGAGGGAGGAGGAGAGATGGACACTAATGGGTATGCAGATGAAAAGAAGCACCGTTATACACTTTTAAACTGACAACTTGAATATAACTGAAATGAGCTGACATGGTTTATCAGCAGCCCCCCCTTTTTTGCAGACTTACATTTGATTCCATTTTCTTTATAAACCTCTAAGAGGAAAGATTTTTAATCTTTGAATGAAACAACAAAAAAACCAAGAATTTATAAAGTGTTGTCAAAGAATGACAGAAAATCAATTTTAAGTAAAAATGTAAAATAAATGTTGCTTTTTACTCACCCTTTCAGCAATGCCAGTGAGGCCATTAATGCTCTTTTTTGTCATTAATTTCTCTTTTGTGGCTTCCATGCATAAAAAAACAGCTCACAAAAACTGAAGGGAGCTTTAATTATTTAAATGTAGTATTAAAACTGTCTACTGGGAACATAGACAGCTTTTTAAACATTTAAACATTCCTCTTTACCTCATACTGCTTATCTTTCTATTGCATACATCTTGATATTGGTGTTCTTAAAGCAAATGAAACAGATATATTCAGTTTGTCTTTTGTCTTA
>VOQK01025756.1:1488-11997 GCA_015052645.1 Benitochromis conjunctus | reverse complement strand
GACTTGATGGATAGCATTAACGACCTGCTAGCTGCAAATAATCATGTTCAGTTCCACATGATTATTAACAGACAAAAAGAAACTAAGTAATCCAAAGTATTCAGAATACATTACTGTCACTGAGTAACTTAACGGAATACATTACAAACTACATTTTGGGGCAGGTATTCTGTAATCTGTAGTGGAATACATATTAAAAGTAACCTTCCCAACACGGGTAATCAAATGTGGAAACTGTGGGATATTATTTTGAATGAACACATTTTTCATTTCATTCTGATGAGTTTTTCACAAGTTTCCTAATAATTGTTTATAATATTTAGTACTCTCACGTGAAAAGCAATTCCAATATTAAAGCTGTTCTAGTGTTTTTCAACATTTACTGATATTTGTATTATTTTTTGATTTTGCCTTCATATTCTCACATTTGTCAAGGTTTCCTTCCTGCAAATGACTCTGATATTACACTGGTGTCCTCTCTCCTATTTAAGCCTCATGGTTGGAGAGAGGAACAATGGTAAATGACACAAAGGGTGGCAGATTCAGAGTGTGCCAGGCACAGGTACAGAAGGACAGTCAGGTGCTTTTGAAGGCACAATTTGTTGGGATGCATCATATGGAGTTAGTAAGTAGAAAGAGGCAAGAGCAGAAGAAATGGATCCAAAGGTGGAATGTGCAGAAATGTGCAAACAAACAAAGCAGTGCAGCTGTGTGTCAGCCCCCAGCAATATATTGTCACAATATTGCTTCTTCTACTTAATAAAATAACATTGTGGCGCCTCTGTTAGGTTGTTTTTGGCCCAGACAGTAACATTTCATCTTTTCTCCTTTTTCTCCAGGTGTTGATATTGCCTAATGTTGATTGCTCTTGTCGTTCAGTACAGTTAATCAAATTTTGTAAAGTACTCATCATTCTTTGCACTCTCAAGTACTCTCGTCACATTTCAATGGGTTTTATACTATTGCATTTTTACTGCTGTGTAAATTATAATTACATTGGTGAAATTTACTGGATGTTCCTAGTGATTCACTTCCTGGTTGATGAGGGGGGGGAAAAATGTACTGATTGAATTGTAGGATTATAAAGGGCCATTTAATCCCCCCCCTGAAATGACAATACAGCATAATTTAATAGATTAGGTTAAATAATGTGTATTTAAGTAGTTGCTATTTTTGCTTTGTAGATAATGTTAATTTTTGCATTAGCTAACAGAAGCTCATAGCCTGGTTCACCCGGGAGTCCAGACCTCCGAGGGGGGGGGGGATTCAGCACGGTCATTCTACAGCATAAATGACCTGACCTGACATCACAGCTCAGGTCAGCAATGTGAAATAATTTGGAAAAATTATGGTTGACACTGGATTGATTTGTTCATTATTTTTATACTCAAATGATCTTTGAATGTGGGAAAGAAGAGTACACCATTATACTGAAGTAATTACTGAATAATTGACAGATTTGTAACATTTCAATAACATACTGCATAAACTGGGATATATAAATCTACAGGTAACAACAATTATTATATTCATCTTTAATCTTATTCATGACCATTATTGTAACCTTACATTAAGAGAGTTCTGTGATGTCTAACAGGCCTCATACTGAACTCAACAAGCTATGGTACTCACTAAAATGTCACTCTTTTCATAAGAACATTTTACGTATAAACAGAACTCACATTGCTTATTGAACTAATAACAAAGGTCAGGTCAGATGTGAAATGTATTTTATTTTATTCTAGACTCACACAACTTATATCAGCCACCTGGGGTTTACAATAGAGTTCAAAACACATCATTTGATGATTTCTGGAACTGACTTCACGTCAGTCTTCAGGATTTCTATAACCAGCATCAACTTTCTGGCCCAAATGTTTCTGCTCCTGGTGAAAATTCTCTTGCTTTCCTTTCTGGATTAAATCAAAAGAAGTTTTAAATCAAAATCAGATGTTAAAGCAAAGATGAGTGAAATATACTGATAGCATAGATAAAGTTGAATACAATGATCCAGTTATGGAGCTAACTTCAATCTCAGCCAGATGGATTTGCTCCAGAATAAATTCAACACTGAAATAAAACAAACATTATTCAGATAAAACCTAAGTGAATTATCTCTCCACTGTTAGGCAAACGCCACTGAGGGTTTTGAAAGCAGTGTGCCGGGAGCAGGCTGTTCTAAGTGGGTATCACAAATTCTGTCTGCCCAGTTAGCGGATGTCCTGTGAGGGATCCTGGCTGTCGTACTTGAGGGCCCGGACATCTCTGGCAATGTTGGCACACTTTGGCAAATAGGCAATAGCTTGATAAATCTAACACATGTTTGAAATTTAGGCAATTACATTCTCACCAAAAAACAAGTTTTATTGTGATAACTACAAATAAAATGTCTAAAAATTGTAACATTTGTTCCAGGTTTGTAGTATGTTTAAGTGGAAACTATACAATAAAAGACATAAAATAGGATCTGAAGACTGAGGCTGCCTCATTTCACACTCACAAATACATATATAGTGATTTAGATGCTGAGGTGACTGCTCCATGTGCTGGACACATCTCACATACGTCGAAAAACCCTTTTCATTACACCCGTTCAGGCACTCCTCTTTGTCTCTGGCACAGTAATTTGAGTTTAACCCTCTGGGGTCTAGGGCAATATGCACTGTCAACACAAATCAAAACGGAATCGCATTGCGGCCCCGCCCCCATACCACGCCCCTTTTAATCGCCGATCTTGGTGTGACGCGCCGGCGCGTCAATAGACCACAGAGGGTTAAATGTAAGTCAAATCTCTCGCCATTTCATATACACCATCTATGACTTGTAACCTTGAATTAGGTCATCTTTGGTCTGTTTCCTTGGCTACCAAAAGGAGAATAAAAATGCTGACTGCCTGGACTCTTTGGCTCTTTTCTAATGCGCACACCTATTTCTTTATGTCAACAGATTTTTGGAGGATCTCAGCTGTGAATACAATCCTCTGAGATGAATCTGTAGGGTGGATCAGGCTCAGTGGAGCTTTCAGTCAGCATGGAGAGAAAAAGTGAAATACCACAAAAGATTTCCATGGCTTAGCTTAGCAATAATCAAGATGTTCATGGAACATGTGACTACACTATACACCAGGATAACTCTGGTGTATTTCAGCCAGAAGCCTATTGTGGCTCCATTTCTTAAGATCAATTTGAATTCTCTACCACTTGGGCCTTTGTCTTGTGACCTTTTTTGTGATCCATTTTAATGATAGTGCAGCACATGACAGCTAGCATGTTATGGTATCCATGTGGCTAAATGTTTCCTTGAACTCTTGAGAGCCAGTTAAAAACTGTTTAATGATATTTTTGAAGAAACTTTCAGTGTTGCTAAAATTTTCTTAACCAACTACAAACCCAAGGACATGGTCCTGGGTCTCTGATCCAGCGTCTGTATTGCGGACTAATGATTAGTTCTTTCGGACTTTAAGAAATATTGATGTTCAGTCCTTTTATTAATTCGTCTTGAATTGAGTACTTCCTATGAAATAAAATGAAAAATGAGCCAGTATTTTTTTTTTTTTTTAAAAGGTGCATTTTAAATAGTTTTTTTATGTTCTATTGTAAGTAAAATATGGGTCCATGAGATTTGGAAATCACTGGATTCTACTTTTATTTAAATGTGTTTATTTATTTAAAATATTTATAGTAAATATTAAAGTCTTCACTTTTTCAGAATTGTGTTTTTACTGGAGTTAGAAAACTTTTAGTGGTTGTTTCTTTTTACAGACTCCTACGTTTTGTAATAGCTGGCTTATGCTTGGTATACATAAGTTACAATTCCAGTTCTATTGTATTTCCTCTTTTACATATGATTTGTGTAGTTATCCTTGAGTGCAAGTTCTTATTTCAGATCTGAGGAAATTCCTTCAAAGCATTCCTGAGACATTGCATTCACAAGACTGGGACAGACATAAGTTGACAGGTGCACCGAGCATGCTGAAAGGACAGTAACGTTTCATTTTTAATGCCAAAGAAAGTGGAGAAGCGATGCATGTAGCAGGTGAAGGTCAAGTCTCCCTGAGCTACTCAGGAGTCAAACCTTGAAACTTCTCATCCGTAGTTAGACGTGTTATCTATTGCACCACTATCCCTTTGTGTCCTGGGCTTTGTTGCTATAGCAGTTTCACCTTGACAGGTTTATTAACAAAACAAATGCCCTGTATCAGGGTCAAGCTCATGACCTTGCTCATGCTGCGTACCACACTAATGGAGCTCAGTACGCTGTGCTTTTTTAGAGTGTAAAATGGATTCTGTGGTGATTAACCATCTTTGACTGATCTCGTGATTAGTCAACATAGAAAAGTCAGCACCCTAATAATAAATACTCAATAAACTGGTGAGACAAAACCAGCCACCAGACATTTTCCTGACACAAAACCACCAATTTTATTCGTCACGCACATAATCATACACAGTGTAGTGTAGTGAAATGCTTATTGCTGTGCAATGCCCAATCATTTAACTACAATGAAGAAATTTACAAATTTACATAATTTAAATTTAGAAATTTACAGTAAAAAAAAGAGTGTGCAAATAACAATTTACAGAGTGCTAGTAAACAGAGTGATATATGAGAGGCCAGTCCTACACCTGCTATTATTAGTTCACGCGTCTCTTTTGAGGTTCAAAATCAGAATCAGATTTTTTAAGTTCATCAGGATTGATTAAAAAAAGTTATATCTTCAAAACTCATTTGTGAATGTGACACTGTGTAGCACAGGTACGGGGAATTGATGAAGTGATTGGTTAACTCAGAAAATACGAGAGCTCATTCTGGAAAATATAGCTAACTTCAGTCCATGTAAAATGCAGCAGATCCTGGAGCAAGTCATGCATCAGTAGTTAGGAACACTAACTCCAGCTGCCGTGACCCAGATTTGAACAGGTTTGCTGTAGCCACAACGCAGAGTGGAGTACTAACTACTGTATGATCACAGCCACTCATTGACCTTGAAACCCTGCTGTTGTGATGGCATCTCAGCCCTGCTAATGTTGCACATGAGGTCTGAATGTTAACATTAGTACTTTTTTCTGTGCCCTATTCACTTCACTGCTAGCCCTCCACACTATGCCGTTAAATTAAGGGGTAGGTTTTGCAGCATTGTACTCAGACACCTAAGGTCTTTTAATTTGCAAATAAGTATCAAGAGCATAATCAGATTGCTTGTTGAGTTGTTCACATGCTTGCCTAATGAAGCAGATCCTAATCTGTTTGTTACTGGGCTAAGGCTGTGTCATATTATATTGTCCATAATAATACTGGTAGAAATTTTTACATGGCATAAAACTGTCACATCACAATATCAGTGATATAGTGATGCACAGCAACAAGAAAAGCTCAGGCAACATTTTTTTTGCAAAATATGTGAAATCTCTTCTTGCAAAAGGTGTAAATAGAAAACCTGAGAAAAAAACACTGTCAAGTACAACTCAGGCAGATGAGGAGATGATACGGAGGGACTCTTTGGTTAACCACCTTTCCATACCTTGACATAACCCAGTCAACGGAGAAATGACAGCATAGCCACTGTTGACCTCAAGACTCTGTTGTTGTAATGGCATCTCAGCTCTGCTGATGCTATGGCATATGAGCTCTGAGCACCATGTCTTTGCGTTTTTGCAACATTACACATGTGATTGTGTGATTGGTAAACAAGTGTCAAGAGCATGATCAACCTGTTGAGCTGTTCATGTTTTAAAGAAGCAGTTTCTAATAAAAGAAGAAGCCAGAGGCATGGCAATAGACAAAGCAACAGATACAGATGTTGCAGTGTTCACGTGTTCACCACACCAGCGTTTACCCTTTTGGAACATATGGTCATAGCGTCACTTTACACTTCCTGAATAGCACTGAGAAATAATGGCCAGAAAAGTGTTTTTGTGGTGCAACACATCTAAAAAAAAGTTGGGACAGGACCACGTGTACTACTGTGTGGCATCCACTCTACTTTCTGTAAACGTTTGGGAACTGTGGAGACCAGTTTCTGGACAAGGTCTGGAGCAAAGGTGGAACAGTTTAGCATCCAGACTCTTCTGCTACAAAGCCAGCCTTTTGTAATAGATCCGTGCACAGTTTAGCATTGTCTTGCTGAAATTCCCTGAAGCTTCCCTGAAGCATGAGACCATATGGTGCGCTAAATTTTGTATTACATTTCAGAATTTATGTTGCCTTTCCAGATATCCAACCTGCTGATTTCACTGGCACTGATGCACCCCCATACCAGCAGAGATGCAGGCTTTTGAACTGAGTGGCGATAACAAGCCGGATGGGCCCTCTCCTCTGTAGTCAGGAGCATATGACATCTGCGTTTTTCAGTATTAATTTCAGACTTTGATATGTCTATTCACAGAACAGCTTCCACTTTGCCTCAGTCTATTTTAAATGAGCTCTGGCCCAGAGAAGAGAAAGCATTCCTGCATCGTGTTCACATATGGCTTCTTTGCATGACGGAGCTTTAATCGTCATGTGTTGACGGCACAGTGAACTGTGTTCACAGAGAGTGATTTTCTGGAAGTGTTCCTTAACCCATACAATGATTTCCATGACAGAAGCATGCCCTTTTTTAATGCAGTGCTGCCCGAGGGCTTGGCGATCGTGGTCATTCAGTACTGATCTCTCTTTTTATACCCAATCATGTTACTGACCTGTTGCCGATGAGCCCAGTTAGTGCCAAAATGTTCCTCCAGCTGATTCGTTTTAGCAACACTTACTTTTCCTTTTTTTTAACCTTGTGTTGCCTCGTCTCAACTTTTTTGACAGTTGCTGCTGCCATCAAATTCAAAATGACCTGATATTTCAGATGAAATAGTGAAACCTGTAAAGTAGAAATGATTGTAGTTAATGACCTAGTGAGGCAGTCTGCAAAGGTGTCATCCTGGTTTCATAATTTTGGTTTGTTTACCACTTTTTTTGTTCTCTGCATAGTTCTATATGGTGTTTCATAGCTTTCATGTCTTCAGTTGTGTTGTGCAATAACAGTTAAGAAAAGCCTTTAATGAGCAGGTGTGCCTGATGTTTTGACTTACAGTAATAAACTACATTTGGATTTAGACTCATGCGTCAGCATTCTCAAACTGATGATCCATAACTTAACTTCTAGACATGATTGTGTTGTCTCTGATTTAGTTTTGACATTCTTGCAGATTCTGATCAGACCTTGTTAATGAGCATCCAGTGAGAAGAGGAGCTGGTGCACAGACAGCCAGACGTAAACAGAGTTTGGCAAAGCAGGCATTCCACTTGAGGACAGAAACACATGTGGGACACACACACACGCACGCACACGCACACACACAAAACACACACGCACACAACTATGCTGCAAAGCCCAGTTTGGGCTTCTATTCAGATTTAAACAGGGGCTAATTAAAATAATTACTGCTCTTGAAGCATGAAGAGATGTTCTCCCCAACACCGCTTTTCCCCCCTCTGCAGTTTTTTGTTGCTGCTGCAGGGATGGAGGCGTCATTAGGAGTCTATTCACTCCTGAAATAGTCTTCGCCTCGCCGTGTGAGCGTCCCTCATTTTTTGTCTTTCTCGTTCATCTGTCAGCGTTTTCTTTTCCTCTTATTAAGTCATAATTGCCAACATTAGCTTTGAGGTAATTTGTGTACAAGTTGTATTTTCTTTCATTGTCAGTGAAGAAATAAAACGTCATTAATTCAATAGTTGGTTATATAACTTCACTTCTCACATGCGGCAGACCTAACGATTTGGTTATTTTTCTCAGTTCCTGTCCAGCTGGACTTGAACTCATCCCAGGTAAAGTTTATCTGAATATCATTTGTGTTTTGAAGGAAGAAAGTACTTTGAATTCACTAAATCCTTGTGGAGATACATCAGTGTTCTTGTAAAGTTTGCTCAGTCACATTCAATTACCCAATACCTCTCTCCAACGAACAGAAACAACCATTTTTCAGCACCAGTCCATCGTACTGTTTTGTTGACAAAACAGTATTAGTTACTGGATGTAACTAATTCTTATGTACCACTGAGCTCAGCAGTGGGCCAGAATCCCTCCACAGTGATGTGACAGATACAGTCATAAGAAAATGATGAAAGTTATTCCTACTGAAGGGGGCTATACAAGCTACTGGATTGTGGGGTAAACATTTTTTTTTTGTTTTTTTGAGTTTTTATTTTTTTTCCATTTACTTTTTGTTAATAAACAATGAACTGGTTAAAAATGTAACATTTTGTTGTCATCTGATCTTACCTCATTTTAAAAATTAGTAAGGACTAGATTTTATTTTATTTTTTATCATGAGTGTATTATAAATCAAAAAATCACTTTTAATTTGTTTTGTTAATTTACTCTCACAGTTTTTTTTCTGTTTAAATTATCTTCTGGCTCCACGAAGTGCCTCATTTTTCTCTAACCTTTCTCAGGAGGTAGGACCAAGTCTCCACCCCCCAATTCACTACTGTGAACTCTCTGGTTGTAAATCATCAGTGTGATATGTTAGGACCCATTTCCACAGTGTCTTTGGTGTTCTACAAGAGGTGAACTCTGTGATGTGTTGTCCATCTTTATATACAGTCTGTCAGACATGCGTACACAGCTCCCGGGCTTCATAGCAGGCACCACATCCAGTATGTTGGACAGAATTTATTTGTGTTTCCGTCTCTGTATCAGTCTGTTGTGGTGTTCAGGTATTGAGAAGGCCCCTAAAGCAGCCCTACAGTGCTGGAGCTCCCTGTGCTGTAGACGTATATCTAAATGTGTGTTTGTTTGTTTTCCTGTGTGACAGATTGACAGACATGAGGATTACTCTATCAGTGAAATTCATCTGACACCAAGTCAGACAGACATATTGCTCAGAGTATCTGGGGGCTTGGAATGATTTCAGATGCAAACAGGACCTTCTGCACATCACTTCACTGTAATAGGCTCTGTTATTAGAGCTTCTATATTAGTGAGCTTTCCTGATCTGCTGGTCTCCCTGTGTGACAGTGGGCTAAGTACAACAACAGACTGTGACTTTTCAATCCTATTAGTCTCCTTTCTCCTGTGACACTTTGACCTCAGGAGTATTTACTGATGATTTGTTATGGTTTTGTAGAGATAATCTGCTGCTGCAAAGTCTGACAGGATTACGACAAAGCCGAGCTATCCCATACCTCCATTCAGTTTCTTTCTTATTCCTATTCAGGGAATGCAAATGTGGGGTGGGAGGTCGGCATTTTACAAGCAGCTAACACATAAATGCTTATTAACACTCTTCCAAAATATGCCCATTGCTTTCACCGTGGGTACTGTAGGAATTTATGCTCCAGTAGCAGAATAAATGTTAACCCAAGTTTTGTCTTTTTTTTTTGTTCTTTGTAGTAAAAAAAAATCAGCATTAAGTAGCTAAGTGAGCCACTTTGTCCATCATTTAGGATGTGACACAACCACTGTGATGAAGGAAAAATGTGTATTCCCTAACTGGTAGGTGAGTGGGTCCTGCTAGGTAAAGGGATGCTGCACCAAAAGCCTCCTTCTGTTTGCTTTGGTCCCTAGCAAACTGCAGCTGTCACAGTCTGCATGGAAAACACTGACTTGTCTGCTAACACTCGTTAACTAGTAGTCTGTGGTAGTGAGACTTGGAAAAAGTCTTTGAAAACTACGGGCAAACTTCCTCGCTAACCAAACAGTATATACAGTACACAATTTGCCCTGTTGGTGCCAGATGATCATGGTTGTGGTACTTTCATAGTAACCCTGAAACTCAAACAATTTTCCTGTGCACTCCAAAAATATATATTTTGATAAAGAAACTATTACGGACATGTCCTCTGTTTGACTAGAAATCCTTTGATATGCCATGTTCTTAGTTCCCACGTGATTAAAATTCAGTGCAGCACAGTTAAGAAATACCCTCAGGAATTTTGATATGTGTATTTGTATATATATGTAAATATGTGTGTGGGAGCTATCAGCTAGTGTTTATTAAGATCATTAAATCCTGATGAACTGCCAGCTGTGGATGTGAGCAGATCATGCACGTACATCCTTGTGTTTTGAGCCTGTCGTGGTTTGACTCCACAGAGATACAAGACACTAATTGGGATAAATTTAAACATTGATGACATACGGTGTTAAGGTCACTATTCAGAGATTAAACACAAGTCTTGGCGATAGAATGTCAACAATTAGCAGTAATTAGCCGGCTTGTGTTTGTGACTTCACCTTCACGGCTAACAACAGGACTCTCGCACTGCATCTTATTTTCTCACTTTGACAACTTCTCCCCACGTAGCAGTTTTTATAAGTTGCCAAAGTTTGTGATGGCTGAAATGCAGATAGCATTTCTAGTGCTTGTTGAAATAAACATGTTTTTTAGAGCTACCTGGCCACTATTGGATTTTTAAGACTGATACAATATTTGGTGATTAAAAAAAAGGATTTCTTCCTTGCTTTCTAAATTTTTAATTTATATGCCATTATTGTTGCATAACATATCCAAATATATTCATAGCTAAAATGTAAAA
>VOQK01025750.1:7198-21243 GCA_015052645.1 Benitochromis conjunctus | reverse complement strand
TTTTTTTTTGAAGATGTTTTTTTTTTTTTTTTTTTTTCCTTTTTAAACCCTCAACAGAACCTTTTTGGTGGCAGTGTAACAGCTTGATCCAGCATTTGGTTTATTTGATGGTATGTGGCCTTTTAACTGCTTTGTATTAATGGTCTTGATGAGATTAATAAATCACCCAGTCTTATTTTGTACTGAACTACTCCTTTCTCTTCATTTTGTTCCCTTATATGTAGACTGTGGAAATGAGGCAAATTGTTATTCTGTGCAGGGCACTCTGAATCTGCAGCAAACTGGCAGCAGAGACCCCATCAAAAGATCAATACGAAGCTGCTTCATCACCGAGTTGCCCAAGTAGTGCAGTGCCCATTCAGAGACTGTAACTCATGATTTTTCTGTAGTTAGAATTCACATCACATGCAGGTCAAGTTAAGAGGATACACTCGCTGGCCACTTTATTAGTTACACCTTTTAGGGCTGCAGCTATAAACAATTTTAGTAATCAAGTAATTGGATAAGAAATACTTTTGTCTTATTAGTGAGCAATGATAAACATTAAAGAGGGAAAAACAGGTCTTTCTGCTCAATGCAATTTCTAAAACTGAAACCAATGTTTTTAAAGTTTCACTGTATACAACATCTGTCCAAAATAAACCCAACTAATACCTTTGTGCACATGCCATAGTGAAAAAAATAAATATATATATATTTTTTAAACATCTAAAATGCAAAAATGTATAATCACAGTGGCACGGTGGTTAGCACTGTTGCCTCACAGCAAGAAGGTCCCGAGTTCAATTCCACCATCAGGCCGGGGTCTTCCTGTGTTTGCGTGGCTTTCTCCCACAGAAACGGAGTCCAAAGACATGCAGTTAGTGGAGATAGGTTCATTGGAAACTCTAAATTGCCCATAGGTGCGATTGTGTGACAGACTGGCGACCAGGGTGTAGTAAGACAGGGAACTGTCTTAGTACACCAGAAAAGGATAAGCAGATGTTATGAGACAAACGTTTCTGTTAATACAACAGCTTAGGATCTCCATTGCAGCAGTTTGCAGAAAATGTACTGTCCACAAAAATGGCTTTCATGTTTTGTGAGTTTAAAACCTTTATTTTCCCCCCAATATCAAACCACATTAGAAGCAAGAAAATATACTCTTCTGTGTTTGGAGAATGGAATGTCCTGTGAGCAGTGCCTGCATCTGTTCACTGAATTTTTGTTTTACCTTTCCAGTTTTCTAAAGTTCGACAGGAATGGTGGCTGGTCTCAGGTCAGTAAATGTCCCTTAAAGTTGTGATTGTAAGGGACGCAGTAAGCTCTGTGACACTGGTAGGACACCATGCGTTAAAGTCAACTGTCCTGTTTCTGGAAACCATCAGGAAGCCATTGGAGCTGAAACGTCCAGGGATGTTTCCCACGTCGAGCCAGACAAAAGGAGCCACGGAGTCAGAGTGGAGGGTCACTGAGAAGCACGTCTTATTCTCTTCCACCTTCGCCTGTGAGGAAGGACACATCCATCTTTAGATGTCATGCTACCCTCCTAAACTGAACAACCAGTAACTTAGGGAATAACTTAACTGGAAAAATAAAATGATGTTGTGCCTGTGAAGCTGAGCTTTCTGAGTAAAAATCAATGCTTACTGTAATGTTGGGTCTGTGGAGTCCTTGAGCATCTTTGGGCGAGCATAGGAAGTGATGGTTAGTGGGACCCTGCTGGCTGCTGTCGTCCTCCAGGTGGAAGGTGAGCAGGCAGGTGAGACGGGTACAGTTTCCACATCCTGCCAGCAGGGTGGTGACGGGCTGTTTGAAGACAGCTACAGCGCTACCTCCGGGCACGAGCAGCATGCTTGAGTTTAGCGTGCAGACTGGATCCAGCTCAGTCCAGGAGAACACATTCACCTGATGCACGAAAGTACGACAACATTAACAGCATCGGTTTAAATTTACAGTTCAACTGATCTGCACACCCCTACAAGTATTTAGACTTAGACTAGAAAATATTTCTGTTTTTATTAATAGAAACGTAATTTATTCATGATGTCATGTTTTGTGATATTTTACATCACAAACATATTAAAACTGTGATTTTTAAAGATGTTCTCCACTGAAAACAGACAAAAACAGGAGGGGGATTGATAAATGCCTAATAAACTTATTCTGGCCCCTAAAGCCTACCACAGCCCTCAGCTTCAGGTCACGGCTCAGGTCTGAAATGGCGTAGATGAACAGCGTGTCGTCTTCCTCAAAAGCAACCGGAAGGATGGCTGCGAAGAAGCTCTGTGCAAAATAATGCAGCATTTTCCACTTTCCACCAAACTCTGTGCACACAGGATAACACAAGACACGAAGACGACTGTGTAACTATTTTAGAAAACAACCTCCATGTTAAAATGATCAAACTATCAAAGCTAAAAACACAGAGTTCTGAAGCAGACTACATAAACAATTCGTCTTGCCACTCACCGATCGACGACCAGGAAGGCGCCTGCCAAATATCATTGAGCTGCCAGTACAGCGCACCCATGGTGTGACCTTTGCCCTCTATAATTTCACTCCGACTCCTCCGATAAAACTCCGTCTGAGTCTTCACACACTGGGCCTGCATGACCTGAACATACAGTACAGTCAGCAAAATATGTAACCAATGACAACATTAAGAGAGCTGAGCGGCTTAAAAAATAGAATTTATGCTTTTTTTTTGCCAGCGACTCTTGCGTTTGTAACTTAGGTTACAGACAAATTAGCTCCGGCTGTTTTGTTGGACTGCATGTGGAGGAGCTCGTTAAATAACCAACATGTTCTCGTGCACAGAAGAAGATGCCCCCGGGCTGAGATGCCTACATGATTGCCGGTTGTTGTACCAGATATCTTGGAAGATGCTGCTGAAAATCACCCTGCACCACCCAAGTGGAACATTGAGGTTCAAGAGGTCCCTCAAGCAAATCTCCGTGACAGCTTCCGCTCCCCTCAGGTTGGTTTTCTTTCACTGACAGTCTAAATATCACCTGAAAGGTATCGCACACGTGGATGGTTTGCACCTCACCTGAGTGATGTAGAGAGTATCTGTAAATCTTTTCAGGGGATCTGTGACGTTTGGCAGGTGGAAGTGTAGAGCAGCCTGCAGGATCATCTGCTGGTTTCCGTCTTCATGGTGTTGACGATGGGAAGTGAAATTACTGCCGTAGCTCCAGTCTTCTTTAATGGAAACCTGCAGCATCATAAGAGAAAGACACAAACAGTTAGCAACTTTAATCCATGTTTGCTTCTTTCTTTATAATATTTAGTTACCGGCTGCAGAGTGGAAAAGGACGGCCAGGACTGGAAACCATATTCAGAGGCAAAACGCGTCCGAGGGAAAGTCCTCCAGTCCCAGCAGTCGAGGCTGTAGCTGTAGAAGTGAACGTCTCCGTAGTGAGGATCGTAGGGATTCTCCGACACCCATCCCTCCTGCTCCGATTCAGCACCGTTTGTCGGACTGGAGACGAGAAACGGGCGACTCTGGTCCTCCTGAAGGAGATGGGACTTTTGTTTCTACCAATTTGCAGGAGTAATACTGAAAATACGGTGGTGTGAAAAAGTACTTGCTCCCCTTCCTGATAATTAAAACATCATTTTAAAACAAAGAAAAAAAATCTGCTTTTCGTATTTACTCAAATTATATTTGTTGAAATGTGCAAGTGTGGCAAATATGTACAAAACTACTAAATCTGGGAGGGAAAAATACTTTGGCAGTACCGTAAATAATTACAACACATATAAATAAGCCATTTAAAACACAAATCCTTACTTTAAATGTGACATAACCAGACTCTCACCTCTTGCACAACCTTCTTTATGTTATTCACATAAAGCATCACATAGTCTGTGACGTATTTCGGCCTCTGAGAAGCTGGGATGTCGAACCAATCTGTTGCCAGAGCAGCTTCGTTTTCATTGTTACCGCTCCAAATTATTATAGAGGGGTGGGACTTCAGGCGCTGAACCTGAGCAGTAAGAATAAAATAAGAGAAAGAAATATAGAGAAAAGTCACTTCAAACTTCTTTAGCATTTTAAATCTCCCCTCGGAGCCTGTGGAGAGAAACTGACAAGGTAAAAAAATAAAATAAAACGTGTGTTTGGTTTGTTTACGCAGCATTTTACACCTTCAGGAAATAAAAATGTCATCCGTATATCAACTGACCTGCTGGACGACCTCTTCTCTTACTGTCTGTATAAAGTCGGTCTCAGTGGGATACATTGCACAAGCGAACATGAAGTCCTGCCAAACCTAGAGACGTGTTTAAACACAGTGAGAAAACCATCTGTTTACAATATGTTCAGTGGTGTTACACAACCAAAGTCATGTAAAAATACCACAGACTGTTACATACATGTGCAAGAGTACAAGGACTGGCATACAGCTGGACGTCACATTACACAAAGTAGTGCACAATCACAAGTTTTACATTTCAGGTAAACATAAAAATGTTTTAATCCTTATCGGTCTCTCGTTGGTTCAGTTCACTGATGTTTTGTGGGCATTTGTTTTATGCACAGCTTTCTTAACACCCTGCCACAGCAGTTCAGTCAGCCTGAGGTCTGGACTTTGACTGGGTCAGCCATTTTTTTTTCAGCCATTCTAATCATCATCCTGTTGCCCCAAATTTTAGGTGTCAGACAGATGGCTTCACATTTAACAAAGGATAAATTGGTATACAGAGAAGGCTGATGAAACCAGTTCCTGCAGTTTTGTTTTTAAACACTAGAGGGCAGCGTCACTTACCATGATCCCCAACTCATCACAAATTTCATAAAAGAGATCCTGTTCATACACTCCTCCTCCCCAGACCCTGAGGGCATTCATGTTAGCATCTACTGCTGATTGCAACAGGTTTTTTAAGCTGCAAGACAAACAGGCAGACAGATCCGACAATAATAAAAATAAAATACTAAAGACCCAATACAACTACACACAAGAGGCAAAAGAGCAATATAGGTAAAACTAAGCAGCGGTCACTTGAATGAACTCAAAAGAATCAACCTCCACTCACACATGAGGGGTGACTTGGTCCTGGAAGGAGTGGACTGGGATCCAGTTGGAGCCTTTGAGGAAAACTGGTTTCCTGTTGATACGGAAATAAAAGCTCAAGCCCGGGGATCCAACAACTGGCTCCTGGATGAGCTCCACGGTGCGAAAATACACCTGCAGGAGATTGCTCTCATGAGCACTTTCGATTTACTACAACAGCCACTTTAAAAAGCAGTGAAAACATCAACTGTCCCATTCAGTATGGGGCAAGTGGGATTAAAATATCAACAGATTTATGAACGGCCTCGAGTAAAAAGAACTCACACACGTCAATGAATTCACTGTATTTGGCTCATTGTTTGAATTTCTTTTTAATTTAATTGTGCAACGGCGGAAAAAGAGATCATCAGGGAGATGGAGAGAATGAGATAAGAAGGATACAGGTGTGTTTGCACAAGTGGAAACTTACATTAAATAAAGCATTATTGTTAAAAAAAAAACATGAAAAAGCTCTGACTGCTTAATTTTCAATTTAATACAGAGTATAGGAGCTTAGTGAAGCTGTAATTGTGGTAGTAGCTTTTTATTTTGTCAATAAGACACGGCCTTCTTTTCGAACTATTCGTTTTGAGACAAAGATTGAACCATTTGGCGACAGTGAGAAGAGATATGTTTGGAGGCGTAAAGGTGAGGCTTTGAAACCTAAGAGCACTGCACCAGCTGTTAGGCATGGTGGTGGTAGCATCATGCTCTGGGGCCATTGTGCTGCCAGTAATACTGGTACAAGTGGATGGAATAACTGAGGATTAGCTCCAAAATCTTCAACTTCATAAGTTAAATGTTTGAAAATTAGACACAGTTGGGTCTTTCAACAGGACAATGAGCTCAAACACGCATCAAAAGTGGTTTTCAAATGGATAAAGCAGTCTAAAAAGCAGCAGCCCCAACCTCAACTCTATTAAAAATTTGTGGACTATGCTTAAAAGCCGGGTCTGTGCCAGGAAACCGATCAATTTAAAGAAACTCTACCAATTCTGCCAAGAAGACCGGCCAGAATTATGGCAGAAGCTTGTTTATGGAAATCAAAAGCTTCTGGTCGAAGTGCAACTTCCTGAGGGACATTTAACCAAATCTTATTGAGAGTGAACGTGTATATTTGATGCTGTATGCTCTTGATTCTGTGTGGTTTAGAGAAAATCCAATATAAACTCAAACTTTGTAATTACTCAATTTTTATATTGAAACTGTATATAAAAGATGTATCCACTGTGACATCAGCTATTTGTTTGTGAAGTCTGCATTTTGTCTGTTAAACTGGACATCACACACGCGCTACTGTGAAACTCAGGGGGGATTGTTCACTCAGTAGACACAGGACAATAGAGATGGATAAGAGGTAGATAAAACTGGGGACTAGAACCATATATTTTTCAATAAAGTCATAAATCATGTGAGAAGTAGGGTCATTTTTTCAAACACTTCAACAGAGCCAAACTCACTCAATGCTGGCCTTTATAAATATTACAGGTTTAAGGTATCCACATTGTCTTCTCAGACTTGGAGGCTACGATTAATTGCACTGTGATTAAAATACATTAAAAAAAAAAAAAAAAGTGAGGACTGCAAGTGCTGACAGACAGCGCACTCTCACCTTAGACTCTGTGCTGAAAATTAAAAATTCATCGTGAAATCCTCTGATAGTGAGACGGTAAAACGGTTGTTCTCCGTGTCCGTTTGGCCACCACAGCTTCACCTGACTGGCCTGAATGAAGAAAAACAACAAGCATCAGTTTGGAACAGGGGATGATAAGAATTGTTGTAAATGAGATTACGCACAACAATGGGACCGAGTCATTTCAAGCACCGTGTTGATGAGTAGGGTGAAATTGCTCTTGGTCTTTCCAGGGTTAAAGTGTGTCTGGAAGGTTTGTTCTGAATCCAGTTCAAGTATGCAGAGTGTGAGCTGGCCACGTGCTGTCTGAACTGCATCAATAAGAAGCTCAACCTGCACCCTCCACTGAGAGAAGTCGTCATCTGGACAGATTATTCACAAAAAGACACAGGGAATACTTGCAATAAGTAACTGAGAGAAAGCTTTTGCGATACGTTTTTTACGCTATGAGAAAGGAAATCAAATCCTGAATGGACAGCGTGGACGACACAGCTATTTTAAGAATGCCTTTTGGTTTGTTTTTTCATCTGCATGCAGGAAGCAGTTAAAAGGTTCAGGAATTTCTGGTGAGTTCATTCTTGAAGATTCTCAGAACTTTCTGGAAAATAGCACTAATAGCCCAAAATCCTTCCTGAGGAAGAAAACGGAACACTGAACTCCAAAAATCTAAATTCAGTGCAGCTCGCAAATAAATAAATAAATAAAATTCCTTCATGTGTTGAGTGGCTGCGTCTTACACAACTGCTCTTATGCAACCGATAAATAATGCACCACTCTCTTTCAGAGGAGACACGCTAAGGCTTCATAAAATTCTCCTTATATCTGAAAGTGCCCCTGTTGAACTATCCATTTTTCCCCCCAAGGTGATCAAGATTAGATGGGACGTACTGTAGAGAGGGACAGAGGAAACCTGGATGAGCTGCAGAATATCAAAAGCCTCGAGTCGAACGCCTTTCCACAGTCCCATCGTAGGGAACGAAGGTCCCCAGTCCCAACTGAAAGAGCTCTGCTCCTGCACCAACACAGACACTGAGGTTTATTTTAGTTCACACACAGTTACAGGTCCATATGTACTGGCTCCTGTACGCAACCACAGTGGATTTTAAAATCAAGCTTTCCCAATGCCACGGAAGGGCAGGCTTTAAGCTTTAATTAAAGGGTTTTTATCTGTTTATTTTCTAAAAGGGAGCGACTTACTTTTCTGATAAAATTGACATGACATTCCCCTTTCTGGACATCTGGAGGACATTCAGGAGGAACTGCGTAAGACGTATGAGCGTTTCTCTGCTCAGATGCGTAAAGAACCGGTGACAGCAAACCAACTTGCAGAACATTATCGCCGTCTTTCAGCAGGTCTTTCACGGAAAAGTCCTACACACCAAAGAAGCACAACGCACAGGTGATACATACATGTGCAAGAACGCGTGGGGAGCGCAATGTGTGCTTGTTTCAAATTAAACGTACATATCGACAAAACATGTTGTAGGTCTTTCCAACAGCAATTCCATTGAGTGAAATTGACCCAACGGTGTCCACGCCATCTAACACAAGAAGCACCTTCTGCTTGATGCTATCAAGGCAGCGATTACACAGATTAGTTAGACAGAGAGCACAAGAAGTCTCTAAATTATGACCTATATTAGTATAGCGACCTCAGCTCGGCAGACACTGTAAATGTGGTTGTGTATGTCCAGTTGTCGAGTGCAATCCATCGATAAGAGACATCGTTGAACCTGAAATATGGGTCCTGAAAGACAAAAGAGGACAGGGTTTATCTAGCAGGAATGACAAATGCTAGCCCTCTCTTAGTTTTTGGCTGTGACACATTTTATGTCAGTGCATAATATGTTTAAAGGTGTGGCCCTGGGGAAGTCAATCAATGACTGACAATGCTCCGTTGTGCGTTTTTCCAGTCCAGCTCTTGTGTAATTTGGCAGTCTCCAACCTTTTCTCTTGGTTTCCCTTCCTTATGAATGGGTTCTTGACAGCCACCTGTCCACTGAGACCTTCTGATGAGGCTCCAATGAACAGTAGCTGGATGAGCTGAAGGGCCAGATGCATGTATTTCTTCAGGCCTTTCAGATACTGTTCACCCACTGTAGGTAGTTTGGTAGGCCTGTCGCTTCTTTATTTGTCCACATTGGGAATGACCTTCTTGATATAAGAATGCGCTATTTGCTAGGTTTTTCTGTGTAGAAAGAACACTGGTTTATCCCTTGAGTTAGGTCCCTGTCTTATACTTGAAATGTTTTATGCATAGGTCAGCGTTAAGAGGTTTAATAAGTGAACAAATGAACAAAAACATTCCTCTGAAAATGGTCAGGTACAAGGAGTGGATGCAAAATGAGTGAAAAAGGAGCCAAGACGTTCAAAAAGCCTGGATAACTATTGCTCAAGACCATTTGTCACCTATCACAAACCCGCTGCTCCTTGCAGTAAATACGTCAAACAGCAGACATACTTGGTTAGGTCAGAGTTTTGACTTTTTTTTTCCTTCTTGGAACTGGGATTGACCTTTAGTCTCACCTGTAAATGTCTTCCACTCTTTGCACTCATGCAGGCTGTCTAATCTACTATTTTACATACAACCGATAATCTAAACATCTGATAAATGCTTACATACAATAAGATTTATAAGGATCAGTTAAAAACACATTACTTATATAAACATAAATGAAAGATTAAAGACTACAAATTAACACCATACCGTGGATCATCTTACCGTGATGTATCCCTGCTGCTGCAGAGCTGAGTGGACACAGCCTGGGACCTGTGCAGGCAGTGACAGTGAAGCGTTGGAGTTTGACAGCCTCCATTTGCCGTTCAGGCTCACAGTGAGACGCTGCTGCAGAGAAAATACCGAGAAAACGCCGGAAAACAAACACCAGCAGGCCCAGCCAGAGAGGCGCACAGACAGTAGCATAGTTTAGAGCTCGTTGTGGGTATGGAGAGTTCACACAATCCTCTATAATTGTGCTCTTTTCGTTGTAGCGTTGTATACCGATACGGGGCTTCCGTGTTTGTCATGTGACCCGCTCGTGGCAGTCAGCTGTTCGCAAGCAGGAAGTTAAGGCGCGAAACGGAGAATCTTTAACTAACCTTTGAACAAAATCCTGCTACAGCTTTAATATAAATACTTTAAACATAAAAGTGATTTTTTTTTTTTAATAGAAAAGTTAAATAAAAACATTTACTAGAAATTATTTCTAAGTATAACAATACACAGTATTGTAAAAAAACTGAGTCACCCTTCATTTACATTTTATTTCTAGGGAGCCAGACTTTTGAAGGTCCTTTGAAGTTTTTCTTTGGACATTTGCTGCCTTTTCACTCATTCTTAGCCCAGTCATTGTAAAGCAGTGTTTTTGTTAAACCACTTAACGTGACATATGAATCATTCAAGCATAAGGGCACCTAACTTGGGAATCTTTTAAATTCTGACCCTTGAGTTGACCTATTGTTCATTAACGGGTCACCAGAAATGGTCTCATTGGAAGGATAGTCAACAAGCCATTAGCGCCATCAGTAAAGGATTGACCTCCCAGAATGCAGATGTGGGATCATCCTGAGAGAAGGAACAAAAACCAGCAATCATGGAAAGAGCTTTAATGTCCCTCATAAGTATTCTGAACTAGTTAAATGGCCATTAAAAAAAAACAAAACAAAACAAAAAAAACCAACTTGCCAGAGGGTGTTTCAGGCTGTGGTGAAGCATAAAATTGATATCAAATACTGACTTTCAAGCTCATTTGAATTGTACGAATTCCGCTTTTACTTTATACACCAAATTTGCATACATGTTACAATTGTTGTATCAGTTAAAGAACAAAAACAAGAGGCGTCTCAGTAACATTAATACAGTACTGTACTTAAAACATGGTACAGATGGTTTTACTAGAGACAAGACTTCGGTATAGTCTTCAAAGTCAGTGTTCAGGGAATTTTTTAATTAATAAATTTTTAAAAGCTTGAAATGACAGACAAAACAAAAACATCACACTGGCCGTTTTATGGTTTAAGTAACTTTATTTAAGGGAAACTAAAAAGAAACAGAGCGACAAGTTGATTATCAACCATCAGCTTTGCATCATATTTTTAGGGCTACAAGAAGACAGTGTTCAAGTGGGTGTAAAACTAAGAGCTCAACTACTGGCTTCTAAATAACAAAAAGAAGTAGAAAGCCTTTGAGGGGAACCAAATTTTTTTCCAACTGTTCAACCTTACAATCCACTTAATTTGCAGAAACATCAGATAATATAGCCTACCTTTATTAACATGCATAAAATACAACATTGAAGTTCTTACATTTGTTTCTTTAACATTGATATATACTGCTGTGCTTCTCTGTACACACTTTGACAGTGGAATAAGATACACTTCTTTCCTCGGATAATAAACTTCTTTTACTATTCATCAGAAGAACAAACTGACATCGCACCAGTCCTGGAGGCAGACAGGGTCCACTAAACAGTTTCTTCATTGTCACAAATTTGCATTCGTTTTTTGTAGTGCAGCAGAATAATGCCAATTTGAAAATTCACAATTTACAACAATGGCAAAATACAGACTTTGCCCCAAATGCTCAAAGAAGCCCGGCCTATGGCGAAGTATCAACCCCAGAGGATCCAGTTTGTCTACAAGTGGATCAGCGTAGGGTTGATGCTGCTCAGCATGAGGAGACCAGCTGCATCAGATTCTACCAAGTGTGTGCAGAGTAAATGACTATCACCACCAATTTTGGGTTGAAAACTCTTACCGGTGCATGCTCAAGCCGAGTCTATAGACCACGATAGTTTTCGTGATTTATATACACATTTTTATTTGAACTCTGTATAAAACAGGAGTTGAAACTTTACAGAAACTGGCACATGTCCTAGAGAGAAAACACTATCTTCTTATGAGCGCGCAGGTGGGGAAAAAGAGGGGTAAAATGCTCTGATTAACCAAAAACAAAAAAAACAAAACAAAATAAAGTGAAAAAGTAAAACAGAATCCCAAAATTTTAAGTTTGAACCAGCAACCACATTTTCACCAGCGTTCCAAACGATCCCATCACATTGCGTATTTTTGTGTCCATTCTTTTGCCATTTTGGTGTATCTGCAAAGAAAAAGGGGGGCCAATATTAACTTCACTGATTCAATACAAAAATTACTGTCTTCAAGTCATACCTTCAAATATAGCAGGATTTCTTCATGCACCTGAACGCATTCCTTTTTTTTTTTTTTTTTTTTTAAAAACGCCATGCCAAGTTAGCACCCTAACTGATCATGTCCAGGTTAGCACAGAAATAAGAGATGTCTAAATGTCCAAGTCTGAAGCAACAAAAACTTTGTTCCCCCGGAGGGGGATGGGAATACAATCCTTTTCATGCTGGAGTTAGCGGCTGTGTTTACATGCAAAGCCAACATTGTTTTTGAACTTGGTCGAGTGATGAGACGAGTCGTCATTACAACACTCAATATCCATGTTTATACCCAGATTAAATTAATCCTATTATAAAAAAAAGACTTTAACACTGGATTCAGGAGATTTCAGCTTAGTTTGCTTCTTGCCTGTTTTAGGAAGTTATATTCATTTCTTGTTCCAGCATTTAATTAAAATATGTATTCGTATACTCACAAAACACAGTCCCCCCCCCCCCCAACCACACACACGTAGTGTATCCTCCGAATCAGTTTTCAAACCACATTTACACTGATCTGAGCAGCAACTGGTAACCGTTCTCATAATAAGAATTGTTCTTTACTTGGGAATAATAAATCATTTAATAAACACGATGTGTTATACTGCTGGTGATATAACTTCCAATGAAGACTATTGCATAAGCCGTTTTCTCACACCACACTGCAGCCCTGAACTTCGACATTACCTGGAGAAGCCAAATGTGAGAACAGAAGGAGAGGGGAAAAAAACAAAACAAAAAACAAAAAAAAACAAAAACGTTGCGCTGACAAAAGAGACATTAAATTGTCAACCCCGTAGAAGTCTGTGTGATGTCCAACTGTGCGCATGTGAGAATAGAGTGGGTGTCAGGTCCTGCCTTGTTCATGCTCAACCCAGAAAGCACTGTCGTCTAAATCAAATTGAGCATTTCCGGAGCAAGAACGCATCTGAAGCAGACCATTTCCTGTTGTGTGCTACACAACAAAGGGCAACTTAGACAACCAATTTTATCTCCACTGTCCAGAGTTTATGTGTGGGGAGGGAGGAGAAGGGGGAGGGAGGCCTTTGGTGTGTTTGAAAATACTGGCCAATTAGCAATGCTCTTCTCCAGCAAACCTAACCATCATATCACATTTCTCATTTGTTTGTCAGCCCTGCTTTAGTTTTAGACATCATAGCTCATGAATGCAGTCTTTTTTGACAGCCAGCTGTTGCAGTGTCCTTAAATGCATCACCATGAACATTTTTCCACAATGCTGTGACATCTGTTCAACAATGCAACCGACAAATGCAGGCAACCCATCATTAACTGAGGGATTATCCTCAAGTCTCTGCAAGTTGATGCTAGAAATCATACCAAAGAATGAAACTTGTGGGGTTTAAAAAACAAAACAGTATAGGGAGTTAAGTGCTTCCTTATTACCAGACTACAATTTCATGGAACACTAAAAGGGTTTTTCTATTAAATCTTGATTTTCTCTGCCTTGTGTAAGTGATAGACCACAATACTCAAGTGTACATTATATCCACAGGCAGAAATTTTCAGTTAACTTGTTTACGTCCAGCAGGAGAGTCCAACTGCAGGAAATCAAGGTGCACATAAAAATCCAAACCCACACCCTGAGAGCAGAGTAGGGTTAATAAGTTATTTGGCATGTAGAGACAAAGATTAGTACACACAGCTCACTGTAGTCACACTCTTTAGAAAAGATCCAAGCCTCTACTGAGCAGAGCATCACAGCATATCCGATCACTTAGCACTAGCCAAGATGCAGTGATGGCTCTTGGCCTTACCCTAAAGCATGGCATACTTGACTGTCCACTCCTGTGCTAGTTTATTGTACCTGACAGGATAAAACTAGGTTTTATAATATACCCTAGAGATAAAAGTGAATTTTACATCAATGCAATCAGCAACTTTAAAACCGCAACACTTATTGCAAACAGAGCACCATAGAACTCTGCTGTTCCTTTTGGGAGACAGAACTGGTCAGTTCACATGTTTAGAGGTTAGTTTTCCCCCCACACATAATATTTATACTTACTTCTGACTATCTGTTTTGTAGATTCGTGCGATCTCTGGCACTAGCGGGTCATCAGGGTTGGGGTCACATAGGAGTGAGCAAATGGAGAGAAGAACTGCAAAAAACAACATATGGATGCTAAGCCATTTAATATCATTTCTATTTTAGATGGCTTTTATATTTATAAA
>VOQK01025749.1:0-11346 GCA_015052645.1 Benitochromis conjunctus | reverse complement strand
TGGATGGAGGGAGGGAAAAAAAAAAAAAAGGGGAAAAAAGGCAGTAATCCCTGCATGTGCATCATTATTAGCCCAGAGACAGATTTAGCCCCTCTGCGACCATTTATTGGATAAGCATAAGAAAATAGATGGAAGTTAAGTGTAATCTACTGCGTTTATTGTCTCTGTTGTAGTGTTATTGGCACTACAATCCAAGGAAGGTACTAACATGTCTTAACTGTCCTGAGCTATACATTTAAATCATGACTTTAATAAACATGCCTTGTTCAGTTTTTCTGTCTAATATCCCCAAAGTTTAATGAAGAGTTTTAAGAGGCTTATACTGCCATTCAGTGACAAATAAGATGACATTAGTACTATCATAAAACTAATGGAGTGTTGTTATATGCCTTTATTGTATGTATTTAGCTGTCATATATCTCCTAAAGAGAAAGAAACACAAAAAAATGAATCAATTCTCTAGTAATGTAGTAGATTTAATGAAGTTAAGAAGTTGAGTAATTAGTCTAACCAATGGCCTGTTTTAGTATTGAAACATAATCAAAACCTGATACTAATGGATCACATTTGGCAGTGTGCAGTACCTCAGCAGTTGGGAGGTCATAAAAGCATAGTGATTATCAGTTTAAACATTAACAGAGTCACGTTGATTACTTGTGGCTGAACTCTGCCTAAAACCAAAGCTTTTCTCATTTTCACATGAGACTTTGAGGACTTTTAGTAAATATGAGCAACTTTGGGGAGATTTTGAAGGAGATCAACGCCTTTGGTTTATTTCAGAAACGTTTGGTGGTTGCATTATGCATCCCAAGCATATTTCTAGCTTTTGACGTTATTGGCCAGGTGTTTGTCGGCATGAGCTTCCCACACCACTGCAACACTGACTGGATCGTGACGCGTGGACCCAATCTGACGGAAGAGAGGCAAAAAAATCTGACCATCCCAGTGAAGGAGGATGGAGGCTTTGAGAGCTGTGTGATGTTCACGCCGGTGGATTGGGATTTGGAAATGATTGAAAAATATGGGATCAACGCGACAACAAAATGCATTAATGGGACAGATTTTGAGGCACCCAGTGACGCCTCCAGCATTGTGACAGAGGTAATATGTCCTTGGTGTTCATAGGAATGTGCCTAGCTCTTCCAGTGATTCTGCTTGCATGCTCTGATGACTTCACCATCAGAAGAGTAAATCACACCAAAGCATTTCAACATCTTTTTTTAATATAAATATCTCCTCTTGGGTTGGTTCTTTACAAAAGAAGTATGCATAACAATAACACCGACTTCTTCTCTGCTGCCAGTTTGACCTGGTGTGTGACAGGAGCAGCTTCATTGAAGCATCACAGTCCATCTACATGGCTGGTCTTCTGGTTGGAGCACTGGTCCTGGGCTCCATGGCTGACAGGTATGGATCATGATCCTTATGTAATGACACTGATTAAATGCAAATCAACACTGACTAGTGTGTTTAGTGTTGATCTTTTAAACCCGTAGTTGTTACTTACTAACTGATCAACAAAACTTTTAACTTTTTTTAACGTCTAGTTTGAGAGATTATCTGTAGTTTTTGTGTAATACACAGCTTTAATAATAATTCATATTTTTCTATGAATACTAACCCCTCCACTGATGACAAAATCTTTTTTTTTTTTTTTTAAATCTGCAATGGAATTTTTTGTAATTTTGATATTGCAACAGAAATTGTGTTTTTGTGTTTGAAAGAGGTTAAATACAGGTTTTAAGGTAAAATTGATCTATATAAATTGATCTAAATTCTGAGGAAAGACCATCTACATCATATTTGCATATTAAAGTCCCGGATCAGTGAAACGGCTCTTTCTTGTCTCTGTAGGTTTGGTCGACGCTTCGTGGTCCTGCTTTCACTCCTCTTTCTGATGGTTTTTGGTGTGGGCGTTGCTTTCTCACCCAACATCTATGTTTTTATAGTTCTCCGATTTTTAGGTGGCATCTCGGTCTCTGGCATTGTTGCTAATGCATTTGTAATAGGTAGGTATGATGTTTAGTCACAGCTGAACTTAATGCCACGGTGCGCCCCTGCATCTTCGCTGGTACCACTGAAGAGTATCTACACATCACAGCATTGTATATGCAAAAAAAAAAACAAACCCAAATACAATTTTAGTTTTTTGTATATATTTTTGTGTAAGTTAAATGTTTCAGATAATATTAGACAAAGATAATGCGAGCAAATCCAACATGCAGCTTTTAAATGCTGATATTTATCAATTTGTTTGCTACATGTTGCTGCTGCAAATCATAGTACGCACGCACGCACGCACGCATGCACACACATACACAAGTCAACAGTGAATCTAACAGACTTCAGCTTGTTAATTTAATTGTATCTATTAATCCAGGTGTATATTGTGTACAGAAGTATAAATCAGTTTAGCATGATTTTGTCAATGGACGCACACATGCTGAACAAAACTGTAAGCCAATAATCCTTTTCCACATTTTCTGTTGTGCTGAAGGAGGAGAATGGAGTGATTCTTCCAAGTTTGCATTGTGCACCATTATCTGCCACTCCACTTTTCCTCTTGGGCTGATGCTGATGTCTGGCGCTGCCTATTTCATCCGCGATTGGAGGATCCTGCAGCTGGTGCTCTTCTGCCCACTTATCCTTGTTCTGGGTATTTTCTACTGGTCAGTGGCCACTCCTGTCACATTAAATACTTATTACCAACATCATGTAGGATAACTTTCTAAATAAAATTATGGTTTGTCATTCTTTTAACTAGGATTCTTCCCGAATCAGCTCGCTGGCTCATTACCCAGGGCCGCCAGAAAGATGCTATAAAGGAGATTCAGAAAGCAGCCAAAGTGAACAAGAGAAAGGTCCCCAGAGACCTGTTAGAGAAGGTGATCAAACTCTTCGGCTTCACCAAAATCAAAGAAAATACAGTACTGAAGCACACTCACTTAAACATGTAATTGTTTAGCTGGAGGATGAGGCTACAATCAAAAGAGGAAACATGTTGGACATCTTCAGGATATCATATCTGAGAAAACGTGCTCTCATCATGAGCTACGTCTGGTGAATATCATTTTTACCCACTAAAGGTTCCCACATTTTTTTCCTTTCCTTTGTGGATTCACTGAAAATATCTGTCATGCTTAACAGGTTTGGAACTAGTCTGATGTACTATGGACTGAGCCTGAACGTTGGTAGTTTTGGTCTGGATATTTACCTGACACAGTTCATCTTTGGTCTGGTAGAATTTCCCGCACGTCTGGGCAGTCTGCCTGTCCTGCAGCTCATTGGGAGAAGGATCGGTCAAGCAGGAGTGTTAGTTTTTGGAGGTTTAGCTTGTCTTGGGGTCCTTGTTATACCAAAAGGTACTTAAATGCTTTTTAATTTATAATCTTGAAGATTAATTTTCCTGAAAAAGTCCTATAAAAGTAAATCTGTTCAATGTTATGTCTAGCAAGAAATGTAATCAACAGTATATGTGTAATTTTCCTTAAAATAAAAATTGTCTTTTGTTTGTCCATCAGATCTTCCCATAGTGATAACAGTCATAGCTGTATTGGGAAAATTTTCTGCCACTGCCAGTTTTTCCATAGTCTATGTTTATACGGCAGAATTATATCCCACCAATATAAGGTAAGGTGTTATAATAAAGAAATGCAAATTTGTATTTATTTTTTTTGATCCAGTGAGTTTGATGATTGCTTCATCGTCTGTACTTGTAGGCAGAACGGTGTAGGTCTGAACTCCATGTTAGCTCGTGTGGCAGGCATCCTTGCTCCTCTAATCAGCCTTCTCAGCACCTACCATTACACCATTCCCATGCTGATCTATGGAATCATCCCCATTGCCGCTGGGGGTCTCTGTTTACTACTGCCCGAAACCCGAAACGTTGAGCTTCGGGACTGTGCCGAACTTACGTGAGTTACCAAACTCCACTACAAAAAATGCAAAATCTGAAGAGTTTTTGATAAATATTGTGTTTTTATTTCAGCAAACGTGAGGATGGGCCTGCTGAGAATGGATCTTTGACTAAACTGGACAAAATGGAAAAGAGCACAAAACTGTGATTTATATGGTGCAAAAAAATCCACACATTTTTACACTCATTTTCTAAACCAAAGCACTGGTATAAAGAGTTTGTATAAAGTTCGCTAAAATGAAAACCTTCAGTTGGGACATGTTTAACATTTTTGGTAGTTACAAACTGTTAGTTAATCTGGTTCTTCCAAAAGTTATATAATATTCGATAACTTAGATGTATATGAATATTAAAAGATGTCTAAGCTGTAATTGCTATATACTTTTTTAAGCTTACTTCTAGATTTTTTTAAACTACCTGTTTCTCCTATTTAGCAACTACTTTTAATAGAAACTAATTATTTATTCTGATAGAATAACTGTCATTTACCCCCACATGAAACTATGTCCCAAACCCCTAGAGACTATGTCTGCTCCCAGAACACGTAAAAATAAATGAAATACCAGAAGAAATTCATATTGAAAAAACAAACAAACCCCAAAATCACAAAGTCAGAAAGCTATAAGTGTTTCAATCACCCAAAAGAGCAAAACAACTAAATATGGACTATTAGGCCATTCTCTTCTAAGTTCCTCTTAATATATATAAAAAATATATAATTATATAATAAAAAAATACAAAAAACATGTTTTATTTCTTGTTATCTATCAGTTATCTGCCCCTTAGTGAGTTTCTCATTTCTTGTCTGCTTTATTCATCTAAATGTGTAGTCTTCTTCACATGAACTTAGTCATGCAGATCTATTGGAGTCTTTGCTAGGACCAGTTCTGTTTACATTATACATGTTTTCTTTATGCGACACTGTTAGAAAACGTAGCATACATTTTCATTGCTGTGCAGATAATTCTCAGCTATATTTATCTATGAAACAAGATGGCACAAATCGATCAATAGAACTACAGGCATGTATTAAAGACATAAAGGTCTGGATGTCCTGTAACTTTCTTCTTCTAAATTCAAACAACATTTTATTTGAACCCAAAATCTTAGAAACAACAAATACTTATTCTGGATGGCATTACCAGCCTTCAGTAGCGCTGTGAGGAATCTTGGAGTCTTTTTTTTTTTAAACAGAATATGTCCTTCAATGCACGTAATAATAAAAAAATATGTGGGCCTGATTTCCACTAACACTATATTATTCCAACGGAGCACTTTGCTCTCATACTGCAGGCTTGCTTGTGGTTCCCAGAGTTTCTACAAGTAGAATAGGAGGCAAAGCCTTAAGCTATGGAGCCATCTTCCACTTTGGACTCAAGAGACACACTCTCCAGTTGTAATTAGACTCAAAACTTTACTTTTGATAAGCTCATTGCTATAGCTGGATCAGGTGACCCTAAACCATCCCTCAGTTACTCCGCTATAGGCCAAGACTGCTGTGAGCAAGTCTTCTACAATCATCTTTGTTTTAGGTCAGCAGATGGCTAAGCCTAGTTTTGTTAAAGTTTTCTTCCTGTTACAGGGGAGTTTTCCTTTTCCACCTTTGCAAAGTGCTTGCTCATAGAGGGTCATTTAATTGCACAACCGTGAGAATGATACCTGAAAATATTCAAAAATTAAATGTGTTATGAGTTCTCTCTGTGGGAGAATTATACTCAGTACACATGTTTGATGATCTTCGTAGTAGCTGTATTGAATGATGTGGCACACTCACACAGACTGCCCCTAATGGATACTTTTGGCATTTTTAAAATAAGTTTTTCATAGTAGCTTAACAAAAAAAATAAAGTAGAAATATTAATAATGTGATCTATAAGGGTGGAACAGGACCTTTACTTAAACTACAGTTTGTTTAGTAAAGGTCCTACAATGCTAGAGAGAAAACCCCCTAAATTATTTGCCTTCCTGTGAGCAAGCACATGGCGACAGTAGGAAGTAAAAACTCCCTTTTTAACAGGAAGTAACCTCCGGCAGAACCAGACTCAGGAAGGGAATTTAAAATCGTATAAAAGCACATGTTTTTTTTTTTTTTTAAAGAAATCCATGTCCTTCCTGGGAAATTATTATTTTTACTTTTCATCTTTTCAGCAAGTTTTCTATTTATTTAATGTTACTTGTTGTAACAATAAACTCACTGTGTGCTGTTTTTATTTCCAGTTGAATTGCTGTTTTCTTTGTTGTGGTACTAATTTAACTGAACTTCTCTGTTTGAATTAAGTATGGCTACTCGACAGTCTGTGGTTGTCGCCGTTTTGATCAGAAATTCCTTAATGGATACTTTCCAAAAGATAGAGAAATTTTATTTTATAAATAATACTGAGAATTGGCAAAGCCAGTATTACTTTACATAATTTGCTGTTGGCTAAAAACAACATATTTTGACATAATCCCTATTCTAGGATAGTGGTGGTCCTTCCTGGTGAAGAAGTTTTCTTTTTCCTGTCAGCACTTGAGTTTACCAAGAATCTTTTTTTCTTGCCATTGTCACATGAAAAATATGTACCTGATATCATGTATGTCAAGTTATGTTTATCCATGGCAGTGTTATTTATGTCGCCTCTTTAGTACTTTAGAAATATATAGGATAAAATGTTTAGCGTGACTTTATGATAAATCATTGATGTAGCACAAAACAACAGGCTCTATATAAAAGCGGTCTCTAACTTTTCTACTTTGAGCTTCATCTCTCAATTGAGCCAATGACTGTACAACAATCTGTTGTGGTCCTTATGTGGACAGTAATGAACTGTTCATGTAGCATAATTAACACATTTGAGATATGACCTTAAGTCAGCACACGTTGAAATCTCACCATACTGTTTATTACAATTACTGTATAGTTAAGTAAAGTGCAGTGTATCATAAGGTTCTTTAAAAGCTTTGCATTAAATGTCAAGCAATTATAGGCATTTTTATACACAGTCTTGGTAAAATCCATTTGAGAATCAGTTTAATGGCCAGGTGGGACTTGTTCCGTCATTATTCAAAGGCACAGGAAGTAGATAAAACATCTGGAATTGATTACAAGTGTTGAACGTGTGTTAGCTGTTCACTGCATCATAATGACAACTAAAGAGATGTCAGTGTTCATTAGGATGAAAAACCAAATTAAACCTATCAGAGAGATAGAAAAAAAGTAACCCAAATCTACAGTCTAGTGCATTCTTAAAAACAATGAATGCACTGACCAGCTTAAACCTAGAAGACTGCAGAAGACCACTGAAGTGCATGCCAGAATTATTTTCATATTTAAGAAAAACCCTTGCTCAGCATCTAACCAAGCCAAGAACACACATGCTGTAGGTGTCCAATGTGTTAGGCCTACAATAGACCGGCTCCCTGTTCAGAGTCTATCCCGCCTCTCACTCTATGACACTACGACAGCTGACCAACTACAAGGCATTTGGAAAAATCCCACTACAGCACATGTCTATCTATAACTATGGTAACCAGTCATTATTTAGATCAGTCACTGTTCACTGGCGGCCAGCCCTAAACTTTGCTCCAACACAAGGTGATTATTTTATTGATAGTGCTGATGTCTCACTACACAAGACACTCCTTTCAAAAAGAAGGCAAAGAACATGAACTTTGCTACAAACAAATTTGTTGTAAGTGTCATGAAAATCTGAAACAAATTAAGGTTCACACAACCTTGTTGCCTCTGTAAGCATAAAATATTTATAGAGACAGTTATCCACTGTAATCGCACAATGTTGTTGGGGCATGATAATAAAAGATAACTCGTACATGAACTTGTGGTATGAAAGATTACAGAGGACAATACATCACAGATTAAAGGTTTCTATTCAGCAAGGTCAGGTTGATGCAGAAAGTGTAAGAGTCTTAAAAATTTCCATTACTGTAATGCGTGGTATCTTCCCACATGTAAGACTATACAGCAGCTTTAGAAATATCCCTAAGACCTGATTTATGTTGAGGACACTTCACTCCTGTCGCTCTCATGATGACAATATTAACTTCATGCAAACAATTGTACAGAACTACTTTCCAACTAGAATTGAACTGCTTAATTACATTTTCCCCTAATTTTATATTAAATCTGATCAATCTGCGGATTTAATTCTATGACTGCATTATTATTATTTCTATACCAACATTGCATTTCAGTAACTCTTTTCTCTCCCATAGTTTGTGCTATAATCTCTCTGTCCCCTCTCTCATTCTCTCTCTCCCTGTTTCTGTATTTAGATATCTTTGGCTCCACAGCCACACTTTTCTGATATTTGGTTACAGGCCTCACCAACCTGGTGAGCATTTATTATTACATTTTTTTATTCTTATTCATACTGTTAGAGGTTTGTTCCTGATTTTGTGTTATTCAAATGTTGCATGAAATACTGGGTAGCCAAATACCGGTCCAACTTTATACCAACTGTGTACTGTCTTGTATAAATAGAGCATAAACAGTATAGCATCAGTGTAGGGGATGGACATCAGCCAAGATAGCTGTGAAACATCTGAAGCTGACAATAGAAATTATTGAAATTATCTACAATGTAGGCAACAGAAAATAGTTATTTATTTAAATTCTATGTCACTGCAGGTGTCTCACAGAACAGATTCAAACTGAATACATACAGAATTAAAATTTGGAATAATATTTATAGCTTCATTTACTAATATTATTTTATTATTATATTAACATAGCACAAGTTTCAGTTACCTTATGTACAAAAATGGTTAATGAAATTATTTTTTTTACTACTTTTACTTTCTTACTTTGAGTACATTTCAGAGCCTGTACTTTTTCACTTGCTTGAGTAAAGAAGTTGCTTCAGTACTTCAGTTTTTACTGGAGTATTTGGAAACACAGGTATCTGTACTGTTGCCATCTCTGGTTAATTATTAATTAGCCAGATAAAGTGTGGCCTTAAAAAAAAACCTCGGCATGCCGAGCCACACATCATTATTATCACCATGAGTGATTTCAAACGTGCCTTGGTGGAAATCGGGGAGTTTGGGTTGTTTCAAAAAAGCCTCCTTTTTTCATTATGCATCAGCACCATGTTTTTACCTTTTGATATTATTGGCCAGGTCTTTACAGGCTTGAGCTTTCCTCCCCACTGCAATACGGAGTGGATCTTGGAGCGTGCACCCAAGCTGACGGATGAGAGACAAAGAAATCTCACCATTCCAGTGAACGATGATGGCGAATTTGAGAAGTGTAAAATGCTCCCGCCTGTGGACTGGGATTTGGAAACCACTAAAAAACATGGGATTAACACCACAACATCATGCATAGATGGATGGGACTATGAGGCTGAACCAGGTTTCTCCACTATGGTAACAGAGGTATATAAAAGGAAAAGGTATTTACTAATTTATCTTCTCGATGTTAGGCTAGAGAGTTAATTCCCAAGTTGATCCAGTTATTAGCCTGTGCAAATCCAGGTATTAGACTGTACCAAAAGTCTGTGAGTTCAGTGCAGGTATTTTTGGGTTAAAGCCACACTTAATATGTTTTGCACAATAAGAGAAAATGTAAATTGCTGTATGTTCAGTTTATTAAGAGTGAATGCTGTAGAAATATGTTAAGAAAAACGTTTATTTGAAGTGGATGTAGTTTAATAAATGCAGTTAATAAGACAAGTTGATAAATAGATTAAAACAGTTGTAAAAACAAGATAAACTCATTTTCAGAGTTCACTGTGGTATTCATGCATACAGTAAAATGTATTTTTGTGATTTAGGCAGTTCATAAAAGTGGTGTATGTGAATATTAAACTGTATACGTTTAGAAAACATAATGATACTTCACTAGAAGAAGTGTAAGTCATCAGTGAAGAGGCAGCGTACAGCCACTGGAGAAAAACTGATAAATCTGCCGTTTCTCTGTTTTTCTACAGTTCCTGTAAAAAAAATTAATATGTTGCACAGGAAATGAGTTGGCCCATCCTTTCTGCAGTGTAACATTTGATATTTTTATGTTTTTCATATGTTGTGAGCCAGAGTTGCATGGACTCCACACTGGGATGAACAGAGGCCTGCTGCTGTGTGTGTCCACTGATTTTGCTGCTCCAGTTTGTCTTTTAGAAAATAAAGCCAGTTTAGCAACCAGTCCCTGTTTGTCGTCACAACGCAGTCAATTTGAAATCTGCTGATGATGAGATTCCAGTAGCATTAGTTTAAAAAATTTTTTATGTGACTTTTGAACAAACTGGCTGGAAAATCCTCACTACTATAAATTGAGGTCTTTGACATTTCATGAAAAAAGGGATTTCACTCAAACACTTGATTGTTTTTAGGAAACACCAACTAATACACAAAGCCTGTGAGTGCTCCACCTCTCCCTATCTGGAGCATGCATTCATTCAAAGGTTGGAGACAGATGAAACAGAGCAGATAATCACAATGCCTACAGTGTGATTTCAACTTTCAACGTTATTCAACACCCAGAATAACAGAGTTTCTGCTGCTGTTTTAAGCCTTCTATTAAAAAACACATGTGTCATCATTTCTTTCTCCCAGCAGCCTTAGTGAAGTGACACTTTAGCATACCGCTAATGTCTCATGTGACGAAAAAAGATCAAACCTGGCATAAGCTTTCTCATTATTAATTAGCATAGGTCATCACTAGGTGTCATACTTTACCCATGTTTTTATCTTAATTACTGCAGTTAAGAGAATTGAATAATTTTTGTTTGAAATAAATGTGCTTGAGCTCATTTAATCGTTTAATTGTCATGGTTCTGGGTCCTTGTGCCCCAGTGTTTTTAAGTCCTTGTTCTTTGTAGTCTTAGTTATGCTGTTTTGAGTTTCTTATATTTCCTGTTTAGCTCCTTGATTATCAGATTCCCTCGTGTGTCTTTGCCCTCTGTGTCTCTCTCTGTGTGTGTCTGTGTGTTTATGTATGTTGTGAGTTCTTGTGTCTTGCTTCCCTCCTCATGTCTCATTCTCATTCTGCCTGTCATGTTTCTCTCTTCTCCTCTCTCTCTCTCATGTTCCCTCACTCCCTCTTGTCTACCTTTCCTCCACTCCTCTGACAAACTCATGTGTCGGTCTTGCGTTCCTTTATTTCCTGTTTTATTGTGAAGGTCTATGGCCCATGTTCAGTTTTGCTTCCCTGGTCTCGTCATGTCTAATTTGTCTCAGCGGTGCTCCCCATGTGTTTTCTGTTCCCTCGTCGTTGTACTGTGTATTTACACTGCTGTCTCCCTAAGTCCAGTAGCTGTGTCCCAAAACCTAGGCCGCATCCTTTGGAGGACCCGGCCTTCGCGGTCTATGTGGGCTGGGTCCTTCAACGACCAAGAAGGCTGGAAGTGCGAGGCTTGTGAAATGGGACGGTCTAGCCTTCAGATTTGCGTCACCAGCTGTCTCATGGAGTTGAATAAACTCAGCTGTCTGCT
>VOQK01025743.1:3662-28494 GCA_015052645.1 Benitochromis conjunctus | reverse complement strand
CCCAGCTCATTAAACCAGGACCAGGACTGAGTTCCTCCTCTGGTCTTCATGAAACAGCTGGAGATGCCAAAAGTTTACCTTCGCACACGCAAAACAGCAGACCAACGAGCTCCGCCTGCACAAAAATATGTTGTTATGGGTTCCACTGAGTGCCGTGAAGAAACTCAAAGAACACGAAGCACCGACCGACCGGGAGAGATTAGATTCTTATCCGTTTTGCATAAATCTGCAAAAACAATTAGCTGTGTGGCAGCGGTGGCGTGGCCTCGGGCCGCTATTCGGCTTTCAGACTCATTTTCTGAGGTCAGCTGCTCGGCGACGCTCGCGATGTAATCTGGGAATTTTTCTAAACATTTGTGAATGGCAGCATCCGAATAGCTGTCTGTTAATGGAAAACACACCCATGGGTACGCGCGCGCGCACACACACACACACACACACACACACACACACACACACACACAAACGCGCACATGCACGCATGCACACGTTGGTGGACGCAGAGCGAGCTGGAGAAGAATTACCTGCTTTGATTGGAAATGTTTCTGCTTATTATGATGATGTGTAACCTCCCTGAACCCCGGTGGATGCGTGAACAAGTGTACGCCGTGCCCGTGCACGCCAACACGCAAACACACTTTCTCTTTTACATCCTGGTCCCGTCGCTCCCGGTCCAATCAGCAGTCGGAGAACGTGGTTTCTATGCTAATGAGCGCGGGGTCGTGGGGTCGAAGAGGATGAGGAACCGCACTGGAATAAATCTCCACTTCATGATAACGTGCGATCAATCAGACTGGCGACACCTCCTCATCTTTGTGTCTCCTTTTCTTCTACCTGCTCCTCCTTCACCTCCCATCTCTGTCTCTTTTGCATGTTTCCTCCGAATTTTATTCGTTCACTAGTTTTCCTTCTCCTAAAACTCTCCAGCATCTTTCCTCTCGCGTTTATTTTACTTCATGTCAGATTGCAGATCTTTCATCTCATCCCTTTGTCTCTACCTGCCTGCAGTTTTGATTTAATGAGCTGAAACTGATTAAAATCCTGACTGACGACTTTTATTCCACAAAGAAAACAAGGCAATATCAGAGCTCTTACTAAGACAGGCAGGACACATCATCAGGTGCACTGCATGGACACCATTATTCACTGATAATTCACTGATGAACTCCCATCATCTCCAGAGAGCCCAAAGATGATATCTGGCCGTCCTGCAGCTGTTTAAGATGGAGTTCCAGATGTTATCTTTCCTCTCCACCTGTAGCCAGTTGTAGTCTTTTCCTGGAGCTTTTCAAAGCGATAAAACAACCCTTTAAAGGGTCTGTCCACAGAGTGCTGTTTATTTCAGAAGCCCTGTAGTCGATGCTTCAGCTTCATCCTGCATTCGTAGATGTGGTCTTGCTTGGTTTATTGAGCGATGAGCTCCAAGTTGTGCTGAGGTAGTTTGGAGTGCAAAGGCATTAGGATGGAATGAGAAACCTTCCAAGTCTGAAGCTGGATAAAGCTGGAGGGACCACTCTGACTGGGAATGAGCTGGTGCCTCAATCTGATCGGTATCTCAGGAGTTCTTACTCACGAGTGGGGGAAGAGTGAAAGTGATGATTGCCAGATTGATTGGTTTAATATAATGGTCTGCTGTGGTGGAGAGAGGTGTGAACACCAAGGTGACATCAAAGTCCTGTGCTGCAGGTACTGATGAAAAGAATAAGATCGAGGATACATGAGGCAGAAATGAGCTTCCTCTGAGGGCCGGCTGAACTGTCTCGTAGATATAGGCCGAAGAGCTCGGTCACCCAGCAGGAGATCAGAGAAAAGACACATCAACGGGAATCTGACTTGGAGTGTTTCATGTATGATCAACCAGAAGGAAAACCCGAGGCAGACGGTGGTGGCTGGAGATGAGGGCGTCTGGAAAAGTGTCATGTGGATGGATGGATGATTGATAGATGGATGAGGAATGAGTGGCTGAAGAATGGATAGATGAGTGGATGGATGAATGGACCGATAGATTGATGGATAGATAGATAAGTGAATAGGGAATGGATGGATGGATGGGTGATGATGAATCGAGTGATAGATGGATGGATGATAGATGGATGGATGATTGAGGGATGGATGGATGGATGATTGATGAATGGCTGGATGGATGGATGGATGAGGGATGAATGGCTGATGGATGGATGACCTGAGCTCCATCACAGTAGTCTCTGTTCCACATGTAACCTTCCATGTTCTCATCTCCAGGTGGAGGTGGTGTTTGGTAGCTGGATCCTCGCGCTGCTTTGGCTGCACCGACTCCCTCGTACGTTTTCCCACGCCTCCTGTTGCGGCACTCGTTAGGTTTGTGGTAAACTGATGCCTCCTTTTTCCTTGTTGTAGTTGCCCTCCAACAGTTTTACTCCAAAGAGCTGATTTTGCAATGCACAATGCTCCAGGTGGGGTGGGGGGTCCGGCTCCTTACTGCTTCCAGCCAGGTAGCAGCTGTTCCCACGGCGACTCCTTCAGATTCAGTTAAGTTCGCGTCCAAGGTTGTCTTTGTACTTTCAGATTCTTCATTAGAGCTTGAGAAAGGTTTCAGACCGTAACTTTATGCATGTGCTGACAGTCTGGTCCAGATGTGTTATATGAAGTACTTTGACCTTATTATAAAGACCTAATTACTAATAAGTAACTGTAAATAATCTGCATATTTGCATATAGATAAAATTAAGTACTTTTCCATCTTGTCTTTCATCTCTTCTGTATGTTTTTCTGGCTCCTCTTCTTCCTCCCCCTGTCTGGACTCAATTCCTCATCTATCTCCATTCCTTCCTAATTATATTTGCCATGAATATATTTATGACTGCATTATTAGAGACTGTGCGGCGGTGGTTGTGGTTTTAAGCTGCAGGATCTTGATTAAGCGTAATGATTACACAGGCCGCTGTGACAGAAAACAGAACTTGTAATTGGACAGGGTGACTGCAGGTTTGTGCAGATGAAATCTGAGACTTCTTAATGTCTGCTGAAATGACTGTAAAACCAGATTCCCCCAATAAAGCGAGAGAAAATAAAGCAAATAAAAAATATGGGGATTTTCAGCGAGGAGAGAAACGTTTCCTAACAAGAAGAGCATTTCTGTTATGGAGAAATATCGACCTTTCTGAAACCTCTGAAATATAATTCAGCATTATAATGCCATATTAAAAGAAATAAGTGCTTTTACCTACAATAAAAACAAAACACCAAGGAGTTCACCTTCTTTCTGACAGAAAAAAACTTCAATATAAACCCCTGAGGTTTATTTCATCTTGTAATCGGAAGGTTGCCAGTTCGAGCCCCGGCTCGGACAGTCTCGGTCGTTGTGTCCTTGGGCAAGACACTTCACCTACTGCCTACTGGTGATGGCCAGAGGGGCCGATGGCGCGATATGGCAGCCTCGCTTCTGTCAGTCTGCCCCAGGGCAGCTGTGGCTACAACTGTAGCTTGGCTCCACCAGTGTGTGAATGTGAGAGTGAATGAATAGTGGAATTGTAAAGCGCTTTGAGGGTCTCGGAAAAAGCGCTATAGAAATGCAATCCATTACTACTACTATTATTATTATTATTATTATTATTATTATAAGCCTGAGTGATGTTAAAATCTGGGATTGTTTTCATTTTGAGCTGGACAGAAATGGCAAACTATGGGACCTAAATGCAGTTTATAAAAGAACAAACCGGTGGGAATAACGTGATTTTAAACTCTATCTAAATATTACATAGTAAGCGTTATTTATTTTACAAAGTTCAATCATCAACAAAAACCAGCCGGTAATGAAAACTGCAGATATCCAATATCTATTCAAACATCTGACCCAAACAGTCCACAGGTGACCCAGAACATTTAAAAGTTTGAGTTTTGTACTAACACTGTGAGGAATATAATTTTTAAAGTAAACTCTGTGTCACAAACAGTCCCATGAAAAACTAGCTCCACTCCATGACCCAGCAGCTTGTAGAACCACCTTTATCATTTATGTATGACTTTCAGGTAATTTGACATCAAAGTTTGCAGCATTTATTTATGCACAGCTCTCTGAGTCCTGGTTTCTGGACCATTGCAGCAGTTTTTCCGCTCTCAGCCATTCTGTTGGAGATTTGCTGCTGTGCTTGGATCATTGTCCTGTTGATGACCCAGTTTGGTCCAAGCTTCAGCTGTGGGAGAGACGGCTTAAGACTTTAATGGCCTCGGTATTAGCAAAGTGATCTGCAATGTGTTCGGCATTTGTGAAATATAGAAAAGCTTTGTAACATTAACATAAAGCGGAGCTGCTAATGTCTTTAAGGAGATCCCTGATCACTCTTCAGGATAGCTGGCTGACATGTCAGGGGTCATAGGTGAATGCAGGTCACTGAGGTCTTTTCAGCCTATAAAAGTCAGCACAGGTGTTTACTTACTGTGTCTTCCCATTCCATTCACATCAACCATCTGTGTGTCTATGTGTTTCTTAGTTTAGTTTTAATAAATTATCTTTTATGTTTTGTGATTACTCAGTCTTTATCACTTACTTTGAACCAATTTGTGACAAATAGGGGGGGGGGGCTGTCCGGGATTCAGAACGGGGGACTTATTTTCCTGAAGAGAAACAAGCATATATCTATCTGATTAATAACTTTCACAGAAACCTACACTGTATTTATACCTCATTAGTCATCGTGGTGTGAAGAGCTGTGCTGTTTGTCAAGCGTTGAATCTCATCCATAAATTTTAGATGAGTGGAGGCTTGCACATGTTGAAGTGGTTTATCAAAGGGGTTTAGGGTGTGCTGCCTGCATCAGCGGAGTTCAGAGTTGGATTTGGCGATAAACCAGTTGTCATGGGCTTTAGTGCAGATTTATATACTGGAGGTTCGAGGTACAGGACAGGTCTATGAGCTGGAGTTCTGTGGGCGGGTGACAGAACTGGGGGGTTAGAGGTTTATGATTGGTCGATAAATGGCAGATTTGTGCTGCAGGTTAACACGCTCATACCTTTATGGGTGTACAACTGATCAACTCACTGATAAGCTGAGGTGCAATTATGGCCTCTAATCTGAGGTTAAAGGGGTGCAAGCCTGTTTTCTTTTTTTTAGATAAAAAGTATTTTGGTGTTTCACAACCCATCTTAAATAGATTGACCTTAACCCTAACCACGTTATTCCACTGGGTGGTTGGAGTCTAATCAAAGGAAGGTAAGAGGGGTTCAGGTTGATCTATAAAGTAGGAAATCATAAAGTAACAGAGCTGGTTTATAACCAGTGCTTAAGGGGAAATTTGGGTTTCTATAAAGTGAAGGTTACACTGTTATAGGACTGATTTATGAATCTGAGGTTTTGTGTTGTGGACTGGTCCATAAAGTGAGCTTTTATGTTGGTATAAACTGGAGATTTTGGGATATAAGGCTGTCTGTACACCTGAAGCTTCAGGCTGGTGGACTTGTTTACAACCTGAAGTGTCACAGAGGTCAATAAGATGCAGATTTGAGGCTCCAGACTCCTCCTCAGCTCAGTGGAGGAGTCTGCAGGGTTTTTGAACTTAGCGAGTTTGTATTCAAGTGTCGGCGAGGGGAGTCTTCGCCTTTTTGCCGCATCAGATCTGAGGTTCTTGGGCCTGTCAGCTTGTCTGGATCATTTCAACCACAGGGATCAACAGTGAGAGCTTGAGAGATGCTGCACATCACCCAGAGCTGCCGGCAGATTAACTGACGCTGCGGCTAATGAAGAGCTTTCAACATGAGAAGAATCACACATCTGAACCACGAGACAGCCAAGCAGCCGAGGAGAGAGACGGCAAAGACGCCCGACTGACGCTCAAGAGCCAGTCTGAGTGTGTGTGGGCGGAGCATCACTGAACTAAGCCGCAGTGTTGCGCAGATGTCAGCCAAAACAGATTGCACGACACCCAGCGAGGATAGATGGCCCGAGAGCAAATATCACTGTGTGTGTGTGATGAGACAACCCTCTCCCCTCCCTCCTTCTACTCACACACAGCTCTGCAATGCCAGACCTGCTCCCTCAGCCAATCAGGAAAGTTATACAAAAGAGCGGCGAGGGGTGGGTGCACTTGTGTGTAGCTGTATCGCCGTCTGTGGATGATGTCATTGTTTTATGATCACATGACGACAGCACTGACGTGTTATCGTGAGTAATGTGGCATTTGTAAGCAGACTGATGTGTTTAGGGGGATTTGTCATGAGTAAACAAGAACATGTCAATATAAAATAACATCACGTAATCACACTGACGACCACCAGCTGAGGAAAAACCAGGACTCAAACATCTAAAGCATCAGAAACTACTTGACCAACAAGCACGTGAGGACACCCGAGGACACCGGACTAAACCACCACGAAGGCCTTTTTCTTCTCTCCTGTGGTTCTTTCACTCTGCTCTGAATCAGCCAATGAGTTTGTACACTGCAAAAACTCAAAATCTTGTACCAATCTTGTAATCTTGAACCAAGTATATTTGTCTTATTTCTAGTCAAAAAAAATCTCTAACATTTCAGTGAGATATCGGAACTTGTTTTTAGACACAGCATCTTCAAACTGGAGAATTTTCACTTGTTCCATTGGCAGATTTTTCACTTAATACAAGATATAAGGGAAAAATCTCCAGTTTGAAGATGCTGTGTCTAAAAACAAGTTCCGATATCTCACTGAGATGTTACTCTGTTGCTGATTGTGTCTTATTTTAAGTGTGATGAGATTATTTTGACTAGAAAGAAGACAAATATACCTGGTAAGATTTTGAGTTTTTGCAGCGTAAATGTGAAGCTTTCCCCGTGGTTTGGTTTCTTTTCACACACACAAAACTGAAAGTGAACCCCAACCAACTACAAACCACGTGTGGAGCTTCAGTCCACACAATGCAAAAATGAAATACAGGAAGAAGCTGAGGCTACGCACGTGCAGTGAGCTCACGGTTAGCTGGTATTATGTACTCTGCATGTCTGTGGTCATCTGCGACATCCCAGAACACAAAGCATACAGGCTAGAGAAAACCATTTAGCTCAAACTTGTAGCATACACCTGGCAGTCGAGTTGAACTAAAGTCAAATTTAAACAGACTGAACAGTGAAGCTGTGGAAACACCTGAAAAAGCCCCTAAAATACCAAAGAGTGGAACCAAACATGGCCTGAAAGAACAGAGCTGCCTGAAACACAAGAAAACGCTGAATCCAACAAATCAAATAAAAGTGAAAAGTTAGAAAATGGGGACTAAAGCATTAGAGAAGAAATCATAAGCTCGTACTGAACCACACAGACTAACACTACAGACAATATTAAACTTAAAACACGAGTCAATGTGTTTTATTTAGTGAGAAGACCAGCACTACGAAAAATACTGAACTATAGCAGCGTTTAATTATCAGTAAACAGTGAACGGGAATACAAAGAAACCCAGTGGAATTCCCAGCGTCCAGAAAAACCTCGGCATGAACACCAAACAGAGCAGACAGCAGATGCACTTTGGTAAACGAGGAGAGACGGCGCCAAATGGATCCCATGTTGGGCACCAAAGGCAGTAGCAACACCGTTAATAACACCAGAGTCTAAAATAAAACGCTTGAATCTGGAGAATACTGGACCAGAGCAGGGCAAAAGCACAAAGAAACGCCAGTTCTCCTCTTATTCTGTGCTTTTCTTCTCTGTTTGAGCACTCACAGCGCTTTAATAAGGAGCAGAGCAGGATCAAAGAGCAGACATGGAAGTTGGATTAATCTGAACCGAACCAGTTTTTAAAAAAACAACAAGAGAATATCTAAACTCAGACAAAACAAACAAGCAACAGGAGCAAAATACGAGGTTGTAAAAAAATCCAAACCCCCAAAAATATCGCTGAATATCTGAGAAGCTACTAAAAACTCCACCGAGTGGCCGTGCAGCCTCACTCGTCCTGCAGAGTATCTCACAGAAGAACCTCAGACTAATTACATGAAAACTTGATGGATTATCATTGAAACTTGTGCTGATTGTGATGTTATTTAATATGCATTCGCTGCGTTTATGTGCATTCATTTTGTCCTTTGCTTCCCACAATCTCATTTGCTATTTGTCAAACTCCAATTCCAACACGCCCTCATTTTTCATTCGCTTCATATCTTCCCTCCTGGTCTTTGGCATTCGATCACGCCACACTTTCAATTATAGTTTCTGTCCTTCTCCACCTCCATGGCTTTCTCCTCTCTACACCTCCCCTCTCCGACCTCTCCTCTTTGCTCTCCATTTACATTTTTCAACCAGCTTTTTGTCTCTCTTGTATCCCCCCGTCCTTTTCCATTCGTCACTCTTCTCCCTAAACTGATCCCTGCTAGTTTGTCTTTCCCATCGGCACATTTCCACCATCAATCCTTTCGTCTCTTTTGATTGGACCTCAGCTCACTCTCTGCAGTCCATCATTCTCCTTCTTTAATCCCTCTGTTCGCTCATCCATTTTGCTGCTGCTGTTGTTCAGCTGATGGTTAATGTTCAGCTTAATACTGAATATCAGTTAAAAATAAAAAAAAATAAAAAATCGGCTGCAGAATTCAGCGTTTTATTGGCCATCCATCCACCCCGAGCTCCTCCCCTAACATGGCAGCTGTCTGTTTTACACATCTGTCGGTAAGTGAAACATTTCTGCTATCAGATTGTTGCAAATAATTGCAAATATTCCGTGTCTGCATTTCAAAATAAAAGCCTGGTGCCAAAAATAAATAGAAAATTGGTTCTTCCATCAGCCCCAGTTTCAGACAGCTACTGTATTGGACCAGTTAGAAAAACAAGTTAATGTGAAGGCCTCGGAGGCTCGTCTTTTCACCTCCCCACGTCTCACTCAGCCACACTCTCATCCGTCACCATTAGCAGTCCTAAATAGACTATTGGCAGCCTCCACCAGTCTCCCAACGCTATGATTTATAGATGGAAACTCTTGCTGGCAGCTCTCGAGGAAGGAAATATGACTGCAGTGTAACATGGGAGTCAAACAGGCAGAAAAAAAGGGCAAATGGACCTTTGCTCGTTAAATAACTGAACTCGAAATGATCATCTGCTCCACAAATGCTGCCATTTTGCTTTTTTATATTTATGACTGTGGCTTTAGGCTCTGCACACATAAAGAAAAAACTAACTGTAAAGCACTGTAGAGTTGGACGGAGAAAAATACAGTTTAATGAATTATGCATGCATAAGGATGTTAGCTACAAACAGAAAAGTGGAACATGTTGAACATTTTTCTTATTCAATCTCCAAACATTAACTTTCATGAGTAAAAGAAAGGCTGCCTTCATGGTGGCCGAACATGGATTAGATAATCCAGTGGGTGCTTCACTTCATCTACAGCTACAAACAGGTGGACACAGCCATCATGACACCAACCAGTGGTTTGGTTAGCGAACATGAACGCAGTCCCAAGGCTAGCAGACAGCTAGCACCTACAGACATTCAAATATGGGCGTCTACAGGGACGGACCCACTGCTGGAGCCTCTGCTGGACATTAGAGGAACTGCAGCTTTTCAGGCCCAGCGCTCATTGCACGATGAATCTGTCAGTCAAAGGTAACATTTCTGATACTGGAAGCTTTCCGGTTTCCACTTGTAGTTTGAAACCACACCAACCATCTTCTAGTGGGCGTTGGCTACGTGCAGCAGGTAAACAGACCATGTCTCGAGTAGAAGAAGAATGTTCTTCCACACAGAACAGGATATGTCGGCTAGAACTTTAGATTTACACTTTAAGGCCCTAAGGCTGCGTCGCACAGGCACGGAGACCGGTCATTAGGCGTTTTCACATAGCGCCACATCACAACAACAGTCACCTGAAGGTCCTTTATAAAGGTAAAAACCCTACTACAACATAAGCATATTAAACCAGTCGGTGGGGAAAAGTGTGTATTCCTCAACCACCTGCTGTCACTAGGTCAAAGAGGTCTGCTGTGCTCGCCTGTAGTTTGCATCGAAACGCCAGCTGGTCTGCAAAACTCAACCATTAGCGAAACTTGAAAACATTCGCCTTCAGAGTAAAAGCTGCAACCAGCACGTTTCAAAGAGCACAACCTTTACTTTGAAGGCCTCCGTTCTAAGTTTGCGTGGTGCTTTTTCAGTTTCGCTGCCATTCGGCGAGCAGACAGCGAGTTCCAGCTATGCAAAAGAATGGTCGCCTTCAAAGTAAAAGATGTGACTTAGCACTGAAACCACTGGCTGAAAGAAAACCCTGAAATCAGCGTCCTTGATCACTTTGAGGGCTCTCCATCCACTGAACTAATCAGTGGTTATGTTATCCATCACTTTAGGACAAAGTGCTTCAGATGGCGTTTCTGGACCGGAGCGCGAGGTTGAGTGTTTGCTTCGTCCATATGTGACAGGAGAAGCTGAGTTCGTATGACTCATCCCTCCTTCATTAAAGTTTCCTTCACAAAGTTGCAAAGTGCTGATTGTACCAACACAGATGGATAAATTTCATTCTGCGTGGCTGAGTGTCACTCTGGATCCAACCGCAGACGACGTGTCTAAACTCTCAAACGTGAGCTCTCCCAGCGGCGCCCGACTCGGCCTCCAGTAATGAATATGGATCACGGAAACAATATATGAAAACAGTCGCCTGTTATTGAGCCTCGCTCCTGAATTAGTAATGAGGGCGGCATAAATTATGCAGCGTGATTAGTAACCAGGCAACGTGCAGGTTTACCTCGCCGTTTATAGATCAGTGTGGTGGGAGGGGTGGGGGCGAGGGACGGATCCAGAGACCGGAGAGGGAAAAACTGCGAGTTCAATTAAATCAGCCCAAAGCAGGCGGTGTTAAAATGGATGTCAGCGTGTTTCAGATTCAGTTTTCAGTTCTGGAAGCGACGCTCGCAGCATGACGATGAAACTCAGGCACTAATTAAAGACCCCCGAGAGCACTCTGCACAAGTCCCTGTGACCTTTATCTCTGAGTGTAAACCAGCACCTTAAGAAGTTTCTGATCACATTAGCATACAGGTGCAATCATGCTGTATGTACCTGTGTGTTTCCAGGGCATAAACAAACATCTGCAGATAAATATGTCGACTGTGGCAGATCTTTGGAGTCAGATGGCCGTGACCGAGCACGATCGAGCAGGCTCGGGCTGCATGGAGGGAAATCGTACTGATGCAAAGAAAACAGAGGGATCCATCTGAAAACCGTCTGAGGAGCTGATTTCTTAAAGTCTAAACCTGTTATCCACCATCTGAACAGCCGGCCTACACCTGAAGCTCCACCTTCTGGTCCCTGACCTCTGACCTGGTATTTTCCAGTTTTTCCTTTGTTTGCCACACGGACCTCCTACCCGAGTATTTGATCTTTGATCAAACTGAGAAAAGGACTCCGTGTTAACGGCGTGCTGTTGTGATCGTTGCCCCCCGAGGAGGAAATGAAACTAAAAGAAACACACCAACACAAAGAGCAGCAGGTTTGTGGCTCCTCAGAATAAAGTAGACAATAACACCATCATCACTTTGTTTTTACTTCAATCATCATCTTCCTTCCCGAGTGGGCGACGCACACAAACGTGACTCATGAGTCCACAAATACTGCAGTTGTTCTTTTACACCACGATACCCACTCCACGTTAACGCACACAGACACTCAGGTACGTGACGCTGCTTCCCACTGCTTTCCAAAAATTCACCTCCTCCTCTCACTCCCTTTGTTTTCCTGTTGATTTCACCCGTGCGAGCGCACACACACACACACGCACGCACACACACACGCACACACACACACACGCTGCAGGTGTATGAGGCGATCGGCAGCGGCGCTGCAGAGATCAGGCTGTAATTACAGGTGGATTACTGTGAAATGGCCGGGCTTTGGCGAGGTTAGGCGGCGTTGATGTTCACACAGCTTAGCGGCCTGATCCTCTGTTTAGTGGAGGTTAAGACACTTTGCCATCTACACGGCGATAATCAACAGTCCCTGAACACCCGCCGAGGTTTCAGACGGACTAATGAGAGAGGCCGAGAGCTGCGCAGGTTAGACAGAGGAGGAGGAAACGCGAAGACGGGAGAATTTCTGCAGTGAAAAACGAGAGAGTCGCTGCAAAGAGACGGTGACGGACGGTGACGGTCTTTGTTCCATCCCAGGAGGCAGGTTTCAAAGAAGAAGCCATCAGTCAGTCAGCTGATTCCTGGATGTCTGTGATCAGACTCAGGATGCTTTACAGCTCCGAAACACGTGTCTTACATTAATAGCTACAAATACTCAAAAAGGAACTTCGTCAATATTTAACAGAGCGCCTCTTTAAACCTCCTGCCCGTCCTACTACACTTCATAAAAAAAACCAACTAAGAAATCCTATACCTAATTATGACAATGAGTTTTTAAAAACTAGTGCTGTCAACATTAACGCGTTAATACAGCTAAACCCATTAACGCGGTCGTCACAATTAACACGATTAACAATTTTAACGCACTCAACTCGTTTGGAGCGCAGAACGGACAAACTTTGGTCAAACTGCCCGAAATGTGTTGACAGAGACATTTCAGGGATTTTGAGTCAGTCTGCGCTCCAGATGGGTTCATTGTTAAGCCCGTTAGTCGTGATGACGGCGTTAATGCGTTAACCCCAAGTAACCCCTCACACGGATTAATCTGCGTTAACTCGTTAACGGGGATTTGCCAACTTTGACGTGTTAACGCGGATCAAGTCGCGTTAACGCTGACAGGTCTATTAAAAACGCACGTGTTCCACTAACCACAGCAAGTTATTGTGGGAAATAATCCCTTTATAAGCGAGATACTTACTTATGCGATGTGTTTGGCTGTAACGGCCTGTGGAGTGATTTTTATGTGAAGGATGAAGTTTCAGCAACGATTTAGCTACCATGCTGTATAGCGCTTTACTCAGTCCCTAAGGACCCCAAAGCGCTTTACACTACAATCAGTCATTCACCCATTCACACACACATTCACACACTGGTGATGGCAAGCTACATTGTAGCCACAGCTGCCCTGGGGCGCACTGACAGAGGTGAGGCTGCCAGACACTGGCGCCACCGGGCCCTCTGACCATCACCAGTAGGCAAACATGGGGTTAGTATCTTCTGAGCTGAACCTCTGGACCATCTTTGTGCTGTTGGAGCCTTTTGGATCATTTTAATGACATCATGTGACCAATAACATGGCTGCTGTGAGGTCACTATGCTAACAGGTCATGTCTCATTGCGTGGCTGCAGGACTGAGACACTAAATTCAAACCTTCGCCACCTGCTGGCCAGTTACACACATACACTGTAGCGCCTTCGCTAAGCAGCAGCTTCCTTTATGGCTCTCGTTGCCCTTTGACCTCCCTCGGCAGCAGTCACGCCTTCTGTTCTGACCGTGCTTGTTCTCTGCCTGAGCTTGTCCTCGCTCGCTGCTCAGATTTAACCCTTCGCTGTCCATGCCAGCTCCGAGTTTTTCATTAAAAAGCGGGACCATACGGGGGATAAACTGCGTCCTCTCCGGACTACAAACTGGCTAATGAGACTCGTAACGTCGCCAGCAGGAGGAGGGAAATCCCCTCAACTCCAACACACCTCTACACACACACTGTGTGTGTGTGTGTGTTTGCTTGCCAACATCTCTGTGTGTGTGTGCGTCTCCCTTGTGCAGATCTAAGTGTGTGTCTGCCTCTCCATCTGTCTGCCTCCAGCACAGTTGGGAATGTTGCGGTGAAAACAGTTTTCCTGCTCACGCTGATGGCAGATCTCGTATCTTTGCTAAAAGACGTTTTTTTGTGGCGTGTGCGTTTGGCGTCCTCTAACAATCAGTGTTAGTGGCTGAGAATGGCTGGCGTCAGCAGGGAGGGACGTCAGGACTGTGCTGCTGCTGGTGCCGAGGCGTGCTCCGGTTAAACTCAGAGATGGCTTCCTTCACGCCTCTCTCGAACCATCTGTCTTCTCAGTCCTGACTGGTTGCTTCTTTCAGAGGAGAGTCCCTCACGCTTCGCAGAGCAGGAGGACTGCTGAGCTCGCTCCCCTGCCTTTGTCTGCTCTGCCCTGTAAACGCCGCAGCTCTGTTTAACTGCAACAGTCCAAAGGTGCTTTATATAGTCAGGACGGTGTTACAGACGAACCCCAGCTGGCTTATGGCCTGCTGTGAGGAAGAACAAGGCGTCAGTGGGGACGAAGAACTTCCTCTCAACAGGAAGAGACCTCCAACCGGTTGAGGCTCAGTGAAGGGCGACCATCTGCCTCGACCGGTTGGAAGGTGAGGGGAAAGAGAAAAACTAAAGTTTCCAGCTGACCCTCAGAATCAGCCGACCTTTAATCCACAATAACCTCAGCTCATTGAATCCAAAGTTTCACCTCCACACTAAGAATACTGCCCACAGAGTACACGAGACATCCACAGGTAACTCTCAGGGCTGGAAGGATGACATGAGCCTTAAAGCTTTACCCAGAATGCACTATGTTTTTTTTTCTTCATTTTTTCCACTGAATTACCAGAAACAGATCAAACGTTTTGCAGACACTTCAGTTTATTAAAACTGTGATGTATCCCAGGATATGATGCTCAAAGCTCAAACAAAAAGCAGATGTTTTCAGTCTTCAGGTGGTGACACTGAGTGGGCGTGGAACGATTCAACTGCAGGTTTAAAAAAAAGCTTCAGTGTGATTTCACCTGAACGTGTCATTGCAAAAAACCTCCATGAAGTGAGCAAAGCGCTCCGTTAAGGTAATGAGATACTGCCAGCTCTTTAAGATATGACAGGTTTGATCATTCTATCTTTCTATGAGAGGAGAAGGATTTTAAATCCATTCTGGATTTAACAGGAAGCCAGTTTAGGAGAAATATGCTCCGTGTGGCTGTCGAGTACTCTCGCTGCAGCATTTTGGACTTCCTGTTTGCGGTCCAGGGTTCCTCTCTTGTTAATTTAATTTCTCAGTCGTATTTCCAAGTCTTGGTTTGTGTTTAGTCCCGGGTTCTGGACCCTGTTTGGTTTTCTCTCTGGGTTTAGTATTTATATTCTCAGTTTGGTTCTCTGGGTTCTGCTTTGGTTAGAGCATCTTATCTCTTGTATCATGCTTCCCCATGTCTTACTGTTGAGTCTTTGTAAGTGAATCCTTATCCTGTTTTATTCTGGTAGTGTCTCGCCTTTTGTGCGCTGTGTTTAGTTTTTAAAAGCTGCCGTTTGAGTTTAAGACCTGGATTTGGCTCCGCCTCCTGCCTGCCACCCTGCTGAGCCATGACAGACATGACGGATTACAACGGTCCAGCCTGGAAGTGATGAATGCATGAAGGAGTTGTTCAGCATCACTCTGAGACCGGACACGTGTAATTATAGAGTTATTATAATTACAATAATAGTAATTATTCTGAGCACATTTATTGAATGTGCAGATTAAAGGACTTTTAAGTTTTTCTCCATTTTCTCCAATCAAGCAGCCGCTGCATGAGGAGGAACTCGAGGTAAATATGAGATTATTTTCAAAATAAAAGTCTCTATAATAAAACCATGAAGTCATACAGGACACTGTTAAAACCCAGATGTGACACAGTGAGAGAGAAACTGGGCAGGTATGGCTGTCTGAGCAGAAAAATCAGCTCCTCCTGGTAACGCCGCCTCCATCTTGGGCCAGAGAGGAAAATCAAACAGTTTGTGAAAAATCAGATTATTTTATAACTCTGGAGCCGAGTCCAGCGGCCTGTGCGGCACGTGGGTGATGAAGGGTTCAAACGTGCTGGCTGGATGCAGCCGTGGCGTTAAAACTGGTGCTCGGCCTGAACGCTCGCTGCGACGCCATGTTCTCTGGTTGGAGCAGGTTTCCCGTGTGTGCACAGGTGGCGTTACAGCTGAACTTGTTTCAGGGTTCGTCTCCTGAGACGTCACCCGGGTCCTGCTGAACCCTTCATGTTTTATCTCCTGTTACCGACTCCTCCTCCATATTTGTTTTAATTACTCTGGCTCGCTTTGACCTCTCCTTGTCATTTACTCCCACAGATATCAAACTCCTCGACCCCTCCCTGCTCTCCACGCCGATTACAGCGACACCTCACCGACCTTCCCTCGTTTTCTCCCCGCGTGATGACAGCTATGAAAAAAAAAGAAATAAGACGACACGTCTAATGGCGTCAGGCGTGATTAATCGCTGGCAGAGAGGTGAAGTGATTCCAAACAGTGATTCAACCTGAGCGCTGTGTAATGAGAAAAGAGCCTGGCTGCCTATTACCTTAATAAAGATGTCTTCCATGTTAATTAGACAGACAGCCGAGTGAAAGATGTGTGTGCATCTCTGAGGACTCGCTGCTAAATAACGGCAGGCTCGCCGCTCCCACGCTGCACACGCTCCCTCTGCAGGTTTGGAAAAATACGGAGTAATAATTAATATCGCAGATCGGCGCCTAACAGGGCCCACTCTCCCGCTAACGAGGTAAGAGCGTCGCCCCACATGAGGGACAGGAAGTCCAATGACAAACGGGACGCCCCAGACTCGTTCACCATGATCTCCGTCACAGCTATCACAGCTAACGTAGGTGCACAGGTGTATCACAGTGGACACCTGAGGCACTGCTGGTTGTGCATCACTGCAGACAAGATTAAAGCTTTTTGGATAAAAGACCTCAGAGAAGATTCGTGGAGGTAGTGAAGGAGCACATGCAGAGGGCTGGTGGGGCAGAGGAGGAAGCTGGGACAGGAGGAGATGAAGGAAGATTAGCGAGCTGCATCCGTAGACCGAATGGCTGCACTGACACACACTAATTAGTCTAATTAGTGCCGAGAAAAAAAAACTGAAGCTCAGGTCAACAATAAGCTCACAGCAGTCATATTGTTGGTCACATGATGTCGTTAAATAAAGGCTCCAACAGCACAAACTGTCCACAGGTCCAGTTCAGGGTCCACAGTTAGCTGAGGTGAAGTCTAGCACACACCTGTGTCACCATTGACCTGTCAGTCAAAGAGGCCACGCCCCTAAATATGCAAACTTTAAGCCTTAATACAATTTAAACAGGTGAGTTATAAAATATTGCACCCACAGACACCAAACAGTGTCTATTTTAACATGGGAGTCTGTGGGGACTGACTCACTGCTGCCTCCGCTGGACGTTAGAGGAACTGCAGCTCTATTTTCTTCAACCTCAGATATCGATGCTCAGCCTAGTTTTCTTTTTCCTTTCCAGTGAATGAAGGCAGAGGGAAAACCAAATAACTAACAAGACTTTTATTACTTTGTTCCAAATATTGACCTCAGTCCAGCAGAGCTACATGGATCGTGGATATGGTGCAGGCAGAGAACTAAATGAATGATCAAAAGTTTGTCTAAAGCGTGATCAGTGATGTCATCGTCCCGCAGGATGACTGTTTAGCAGCAGGCGTTCAGGGATTCGGTGAGATGGTTTATGTGAAGCATCCCATTCCGTGCTCGACTCTACACCGAGAACTGGGAGCGGAGATTTCCCACCAGCTTCATTAAATGAAAGCCAATCTTTTCTCAGCAGTAGTCGATTGTGTTGTGCTGCTGTTTGCACCGCTCTGGTTAATGACAGCTGGCTCTGCACTGCAGCATTTCATCACTGCATGTAAGGGTGAAAATGAGAGTGTCTGAATGTGAAAAACGACGCGTTCACACTGAGGTTCAGGACGCTGGCTATCACTACAGTACATACTCTACTTCTGTGAGGGAAACGGCTTCAAAGCTGGTGAATCATTTTAGATTAATGGAATTTCAGGGAAACTTTCCAGAAGTACAAATCCCAAAGTGTTTCCCATGCTCAGAAAGACTTTCTCACAATCAAATACTGGAAAGAAGTAGATGAGAATAACTTTGCCCGAGAGCCCAGCGCAGTTAATGCTGAACTTGTTGACCTAAAGATTTGGATCGACAAACAGTGTTAGCAGGGAAATGCTCCCATTTAATGTTTTTTTTACAAGCACTCTGATTGGTTGAAATGTAAACATGCATCACTGTTATCTGATCTCTGATCAGGTCTAAGCCAGGATAGAGTCAGTGAGGATCATCACATCAGAAGAACATTTAATAAACTTCCAAAAAGAGGAGGCGCTGTCTGCTGCCAAACAAAATAAATAAGGGGTCTGATACCAAGGAGAGCAGGCTAATAGCCCTGCAGATGCAACAAGTCAGGGCTGGGTTAATTGAATTGAACTGATTGAGTTGGTTGGGGATCTAACTAGGACGCCTCCTGGTTGAGGTGTCCTGGGCATGTCCTGGGAAGTTTGCTTAGACTTTCCCCAATGACCTGGATAAGAGGCAACTGATGGATGAAGGGACTGATAGATGGATGGATCACACCATCAAACAAGCACTTTTATTGGTCCGATATTGACAAGACGACGTGGAAATGCGTCCGAACTGGAGAGTAGGAGAGCTTCCAAGCTCGTTCAGTTCCCAGGATAGAGTCGTTTTCTTTTTGGGATCCCTCCTCACCCTGATATTGAATGTTTGGTCGAAATAAAGCTGCATCTGCAGTTTTCTTTGAGACACATCTGGTCTGGACCGCCTCACCTCACCCACATATACAACACAGGCCTGATGCCAGTTGTATCGCATCATCTGGGCTACACATAACGTGGACCACGTCCATTGTTGAAGAGCTCCTCAAGAATTTTGGGCTGCGTCTGGCTCAAACACATTGATTGAGAAGTAGGTGCCAAAACTATTCCAGATTAGGCCCAAATGAGTCTGCCACCAAAGTGTGGAAGTAGTTTGTCCGTTGAAAGGTGTCAGATAATCAGGAGTGCTTGTGCTCGTTCACACGTCTCACCGGGCGCTGGTGCCAAATAATAAAACTGTCACCCCTCAACAAACACAACTCTCAAATAATCTGCAGAAATATTGACAGAGAAAAGCAGAGAAGGAGGTGAGAAAGATGACTTTGCTTTCAGCCATCAAATAAAAATTACATTCATATGTACAGTAAAATCGTTTCATGGTGTCAGTGCAGGTTTGTATCACGCTCAACACGTGCACAGTGCAGGCATTGCTTACAGAGCAGTGAAACACACCTTCATGACGTCAGAGGAAACTAGTAATTGATTCGTTGAGATGAGGAAGGTGCTTTTTAAATTTGTCTCTCTGTGGGAGGAAGCCGTGCGTAAAGGTTTAAATCCTGACGAGGTCTGAATCTCATCGCTAAGCATGTTGATCGTAAGCTGAGAGCCAACAACATGACCTAATGTAAAGCTGTGAATTGTTTTTGTGGCACTTTATTTGTTAGCGACATTTGCTTAAAAGCATCATCCATATAAAGTTATGGCTGATCAGCACATTAAATGCATCATCAGTGTCTGATTCACAGATTATTCACAGTGATTTATCTCTGCAGTCTGCCTCGCCATGCGCCAGCCCTTCCCTCCGCCGGTAATGACCAACCAATCACCTTCTGTGTTCCAGGGAACATCATTAATAATCAGTCGGGTCTGTTGTTTGTCTGCATCGTGTGTCCTAAAAACACCTGGGGCCCTCATCATCGTCTACTTCCTGTTTTCCTCCGTTTAACTTCTCAGTTAAAGGAGATCTTTAATGATGATGACGACTCTTTCCTGGACCAAAATGTCAAAATCCATAAAGACCCTGACCTTCACTCAGACCTGAACCCAGCAGCTTCTGGAAGAACTGGAAGGACTTTGAAGGATTATGTGACAACCTAGAACTCATTCACTGAAAAACACCGACAGTGAAAACATCTCCACTAATGTGCTGGTCCAGACGTGCTGCAAAAGTGTTCACTGCACAAATGTTTCACTGGTGAACAGTTGAGCTCAACACCGGTCTGAAGGTGCACGGTGGTATCTGGAACCAGAACATCTCACAGTTTCCAACATCACTGCTGCTCCACTCAAAGGCCACGCCACGGAGAGTAAAGAGGATGGAGGGGTGGCTTCCACATTAAGCCTGAAGTTGGAATTTCCAAGTTTTCCTTCATAGTTTTTGTCTGCAACACCCCCTCAACATGAGCGGGGTCGGTGGGCTGCTCCAAGACGGTATTTGTCACATAAGCCACACAAAGCGCACTGATGGGCCTCCATACATGAACGTGCAAACATCACGTACTACGCAGTATTGTTAGTTACACTTGGATGGTGAGGAAGTAAAAAACATTGTGTTTCTCATGTTTTTTTCCCCCCGACTTGCTGGAAATGAGTGACATCACTTCCGAGTTCTGACAGCCCGGCTCCGAGGTAACAGGAAGTCACAGGTTATTGACTGCTCGTTGTTTTTCTACTTTTTCTACTTTAAGTTTAAGCTGTAAAAGCTACACGAAGAGAATAACAGTGTGTGTCAGTTACAACGGTAATCCTGACAGCCCACTCTCAGTGCGACCATCACTCCATGGTTTACCAGCCTCTGCTGACACCACGTTTTCACAGATTTCTATTATTTATTATTGACTGGGTCACTACTGATCAAACTCATTTGAAGGCTAACTGTGGTTACATCCAGCACTTACCATTTTAAACTGGAACTTTTATGTGAACCATTGTTCTGTGGCCATTGTTCCCACGCAATTAAACCGATCTTCTGATCTTCGCACATCACCTTGAAACTGACGGCTGGTTGCTTGCTGACTTCCAAACTCCGGTTGCTAGGTAACCCTGTAATGTTTTTTCCACCAGGTCAATCAGCGGTACCCTGGAGCCTCATTGGCAGTTGCTTCACTTAGTTTCCTGCAAGTGTTTTATTGCCCGTAGTCTAAATAAAAAACAATAACTGTAGGAGCCGGTCCAGACTTAATTTAATAAACCGAGTGTTGTATTTAATTTGGCAGATATGACCCTCCCAGGGATTTCTGTCTCCTCTGGTCTTAGACCAAGAATCTTCTGTGTTGGATGAATGTGTTAACCACCACACTGTGGATCCACAGCCAGTCCAACCTGACGTGGAGCAATATTCACTGCATCCTGGATCGATCACTGGAGGATTCCCTCGTCCTGCCGTGGTGAGACTGACTGTTTAAACCTCAGCCTTCCACGTGTTTTCTTAATTTCACAACAATCAGATTAAACGTGTTTTACTAACAAGTGCAGACAGATACACGGGAGGAACCTTTCTGCTTTACTAGTTAATGAAAAATAGAAACAGGGATTAAAATTCAGGGTGTGCGAGCCGGTAATTAAGATAAAAACAAACGTTTGTGATCTTCAGTCAGAATCTGATGGAAGCAGAGGAGGAGTATAGAAAATAGTCCTGAGGGGAGCTCGTCTGTTCAGGCCTTTAAACTCAGCGTGAGCCGAAGCACCTCAAATCTGGAAGGGTCGGAGCGTTCACACTTGCTGCTCTTAACTTACTTGATAACCTGATCTCTGGGAGCTTCCTGTGAACCGTTTCATTGTTTCTCAGTTGTTGCCTTCAACGTTGTGGCTGGTGTTGTTCTGAACGCTCCCCCACCCTACACAGCAGGAAGCGTTTTATCGTCAGCGTGGACTAAATCTGCCGCCCTGAACGCCTCGTTGCTCTGCCGCACCACCTCTAATAAAGTGCTCCTGTTGGTTTGGGGTATTTCCCCCGGGTGAGACTGGAGTCAACACTCGCATGCATCTTCAGTCTGTCACGGACCGAAGCTGCTGCTTCCTCCGTGCACCGCAGGGCCGAGTGTCTGCTGGCAGGTGAGAAAGTGACGGGACCCGATCCCAGGTACAGACTCCAAGCGGGAAATAAACTCTGAGCAGCTGCCTGACAGTTACTGCAAGTCATGATGGGATATTAAGACTTTTAGGAGGTCGTTATTATAAAGCAGTTACATGAAGTCTTCAGGTAGTTAAGCAGCAGGATAAATGATGCACGCTCCGTTAGAGTTGTCCTCAAAAATAAAACACGGAGTTAGGCAGCAGACATCATGTACGAGTGACATCACCTCTGCACACGGGAGAAGACTGCAGAGGTGATGCTGACGGGGTCTCACGTATTCTACAGCATCAGTCGATCCGTCGCTTACAAAGCAAAGTTCAATCAATCAATACTGACTGATTGATCATGATGTCTTTTTTAAAAACATTAACCTGTGACTGTCAGTTTGATCACTACAGCAGCCTCTCGACGTCCACTGCAAACACGACTTCTTTAACCCTCTGGGCTCCCGGGTGTAACAGGCTGTTTTTGACTACTTTTGATGTGACCTCTATATTTCACCTTTAAAAATGATTTTTTTCATTTCGACATATTTTTAACTGTAAAAACCACAAACACGTTTAATGATCATTTTCATCACTTGAAATGCAAATAGAAACTGTAAATTTTTAAAAGTTATGCACAAGTTTTGCAGACAACAAAGTTATTTGCAGATATTTACCTAAAAATGCAGCCAAGGCGTTTTATATAACCATTTCAAACTATTTACAGAACAATCAGGTGTTCTGCATCAAATAAGATGCCACACAAATTATTTGTGCCACTCCAAAAAATAATCTCTGTCCACTATCAGACAGAGGAGCACAGCACAGTCCTGAACCTGCAGGCCTGCCAGCAGGAGGTGCATCACTGCTGCTGTTTCCCACCTGGAGACAGCGTTTACACTGCAGTCTGCCTTTGGCGGCTTTTATTGGAGCAACTGTGTAGAACTGACACACAAAACAAAACTACGACAACACTACACACTAACTACATCAGACAACACACTAACCACACACTCCAAACACGCTAAACGTCACAAATCTCTCACATCTCAAAACTCGCTCTCTCTCTCCAAATCTTCCCCCTCTTCCTAAATACCACACGCTGCTATATAATTTTTTGGTTGGTCGCCATGGTGCACTTTAACACCAATAGGGAAGGGGTGTTTTTTCTTTCTTTTTCTTTGCTCACAAGTGGAGAGTGCTTGCTAGCGCTGTCCTTGGAAAACGCCGTTTATACCGTTTCCTCCCGCAGTAAACACGGTTTTATTCAGAAAAACATTGCATGTATTTTTATCATAACTCTGGTTTTACGTGGCCTATCAACATAGTTTAATCACTGGTATATAGTTTGAAGTCCCCACTTTCGACCCAAGTTGCGTCATGACTTAATCTTAGCTGAAGTTGGATTTCACAGGGGTCACTACACACTGGGTCGGTCGTCTCACTGCTCACATGTTTCTTTTCAAACGAGCCCTGTCAGGTCACAACTTTGAATTTTGGATCTTTCAACTCACCAAGTCGTCCAGAAGAATGATCAGTTTGTTTAAAAGCTGAGACTTTTTTACTGGGTAACCCTGAAAATATATTCTCAAGTGACCAAATTCAGCCAATGAGAGGGCAGCGAGTCCAAACTGACTCAAACACCGAAGCACCTTTTTGCGCCTCGGCCTGAATGATGTTCGGCAGCGTTCAGTCAGATCCAACAACGATCTTTCTAGAACCAATGAACCAATCACCACTGTGATAACATTCATGGTCACTGGTTTTGCGTTTTCGTCACCACCGGGTTGTTTTTGGCGCCAGATGTGACCATATTTGGAGCAAAGCTAAAGAAAGCTAAGAACGCCTCGTTAGCATGTGTAACGTGTAAAAACCACAGACACAGATACCAGCTGATCACAGCTCAGTGATCCGGCAGTTTCACTGCGCACCAAAACTTTCCCTCTGTTACCACAGTAACCTCACAGCAGCCATGTTTTTGGTCACACAGCGGCTTTTTACACTTTGTTAGTATCACCTGCTTCACAAGGCTGACGCATCCCACCTAAAGACTCTGCACAAACACTGCAGTCGGCCTAAGGAACCAAATAAGGGCTCGTTGGTGTCAGTGACCACACAGATTACTTCACGAGTCCTGGCTGCTCGCTAAGCGTCGGGACCTCCCTGCTGTGTGAATAAACATCGCTTTCTCCACAATCACAGCCAGTGTGGATGCAGATCGAGTGAAACCTCCACGGTGAGCGTCGAGGGGGCGTCCGAACGTGGAGTTGGAGGATATTCGCTGCTGACGCGTCTCCTGCTGAGCAGCTGCTGCAGCCCATAATTAATCGTGGCGGAGAGTTTCAGTCCAATGAGCACGACGACTCACTCTGTGCCGGCCTGTAGCCTCATATCCTGATTCCAGGTATCGATCATCCCCTCCTCCTCCTCTTCCTCCCGACTCGCTCACTTCATGTCTCAATCTTCATTTCAGCCCTGCACCCTTTCAGAGGCCGGCCCTGCAATTAACTAACTCTAATTACTTTAAGCTTGTTATTTAGCTTGTTAACACGCATTAATTAAGCCCAAATAAAAAGGCAGGAGTGTGGAATAATAAATGATGCGTGGAGACGATTTATTTATTTGTTCCTGAGCGTTATTACCTCATTACGCCTGCAGCTGCTGAGAAATGACCATGAAGAGCTTCTCGCTGCGGCTCTGCATTTGTCAGACTTCAGGCTTTCCTGCCTGTCTGAGTGTTTGAGCTTCCCGACCTGCAGGCGGCAGAAACCTTTGACTGTTGTGTGACTCCAGAGACGCACGGCATCCCGGAGAGGCAACGTTCCCTCGTTCGACATCCCGACAGCGTCCAGAGGTGAAAGCGCGCCCAGGTGTCTCACCTGATCTCCTTAAAGTGCTCAGGAAAGCTCAGAGCTGCTGCTGACGCTCTCACCTGTGCAGGTACGCGAGGCGGGTGAAGTGTCTCCTCTGCATCTTTGTCCTGCTCCTCTCTCTGTCCTCTCCTTTTTTAATGGCCTTCCTGTTTGTTGCTGCTCTCCAGGCTCTGTTTGATCTCGTCGTGTGTTTTTACTAATTTGTTTGCTGATTGGTCTAAACTTCTCTCTCAGCCCTGAAAACTGAAAACATTTCAAACCCACAGAAACAAGTCAGAATATTTATATTACACTTTTCTTGTTTACTTTGTTCTGCGTGGATGGTTTTGTTTGTTTGCTTACTTTTATGGTCGTTGTTTATTTGTTTGTTACTTATTCAGTTTGTCTTCGTGGCTTCTTTTGTTTCATT
>VOQK01025742.1:2139-12426 GCA_015052645.1 Benitochromis conjunctus | reverse complement strand
GTAAACACTAATATATTGCAGTGAAGCTTTTAGTCCTTCACCACGTTTTATGCATGTATATATACACACATACACAAACACATATATATATATACACGTGTGTGTGCGTGTGTGTGGGTGTGTGTGGGTGTGTGCATGCGTGTGCGTGTGTGTGTGTGGATGGGTATTAACATCTTCGTGGGGACCAAAAATTTGAAGTTTACTATACTCGTGGTATTGATATGCGCCATGTTATTTTACTATTATCTTGCTATTTTTCACTGTCCATCCATCCATCCATTCGCTTCCGCTGATCCTTTTCAGGGTCGCGGGGGGCGCTGGAGCCTATCCCAGCTGTCTTAGAGCGAGAGGCAGGGTACACCCTGGACAGGTCGGCAGTCTGTCACAGGGCTAACACATAGACACAGACACTCACATTCACTCCCGCATTCACACATCTATGGGCAATTTAGTGTTTCCAGTTAACCTAACCCCACTAACTGCACTATTTTTCACTGTTTTTCTGTAAATCTGACCTTTCTGACCTGTGCATGACACCTGTACATGACACTCCTCTCATTCCGGCTCATAACGGAATGACTTTCACTTATTTTGTTGCATTTATAGTGCTGCATTACAAGCAGAATTCCCATTAGCACAATCACATTGTATATATATTTCTGAACTCCATACTTTACCAACAATCATAGGGCTAGATATTAGGTTCCCTTTTTGTGCCTCTTTTCCACTAGTACCTATCTGGCTTGCCTCGACTCGACTGAGTTTTTAGGGTTTTGGCAACACTGCAGACAAAGAGGACAGCTAGAAGTACCTGGGGATCCCACTGGCAAATGGGAACCACAAACCACTAGGAAAGGTGCAGCCACCAAGTACATGCTGAGGGTCAGGCAAATCCTGATGAGTCAGCTGAATGGTAAGAACAAGATCCAACACCTGCCCGTGATCAGGTACCCTGCTGGGATAATAAGCTGGCCAGAGATAGAAGCCAACCGACATCAAGACCAGGAAGCTCCTGACCATGGAGGGTTTCACCCCAAGTCCAGCACCCTGAGACTGTACACCAAATGGAAGGAAGAAGACCAGGGGCTAGTGAGTGTCACTGTCCAGATGGGACAACGAACATCCATGAGTACATCAGGAAGATGGCCACAACCGACGATGTGCTCAGTGAATACCTCAAGCAGCAGAAACCCAAGAAAGAAGAGGAGCAAGATGAGAAGCCATCATGGAAGGACAAGCCCCTGCATGATATGTATCACCGGCAAACAAAGGAAGTGGCTGACATCCAGAAATCCTACCAGTGGCTGGACTGAAAGACAGCACAGAGGCACTAATCATGGACATGCAGAAGAGAGACGCCCCCTAGGGTGGTCGAGAATGGGTTAGGGTGAAAACATATTAATTTATAATAGTGACACAGAAAATCATTTAATGAGCTGACATTACCTAGAGAGAAAATTTTAAAGCCTGGTGAATAGACTCAAAAATACTCAAAGCATGTTTTGTGTTTGTTTTTTGTTTTTTCAAATATGTTGTATCTCATTCATGTCTTCTGTAACACAATTTTGTCCAAAACACAGTTGACAAAATGATATTTTTTTCCATTTAAATATTTATATACATCTTTTTTCTATAATAGGTGAGCGTTTATACTGTATATACTGTACAGTACACAGTGCAAAAGTCTAGTACCCCCTCATTTCTTATATAAGAAAATGTCTATTTCTAACAAAATTTCTAACAAGCTTGAAAGTGTTTGTGATGACCACCTTTATTCGCCATCACAGCCTGAATTCTCTTTGGCAAGCTTTATTGTAATTTCTTTAAGTATTCTCCAGCAATAGTTCTTCAGCTTTCTTGAAGGACATTCCAAAGCTCTTCTTGGGTTGTTGGATGACTTTTATTAAGCTCTGGAGTTTCCAATCCATGAGTGATAGTCATGACTTATAGTCACTGATTGTTATGCTGAAAAATTAAGTCATTCCCAGTAAGACACTTTTAAAATGGTACTGCATGCTGGATCAAAAAAGAGCCTGCAATAAATTCTGTTCCACCTCGTTCACGCCTAAGTGTCTGCATTTGGGTCCTCCTCTCTCCACACCCTTGCAGATCGTGACAGCAGAACTTGATCATGACAGGCCCAGCGACACTTAACCCCTCGGATGAACTCTGGGAAGACATGATCCACGCTGTGAAATTAATGTGGAGCGAGTGGTTGGAATTCCAAAACTAGGATTATCGCGAAGCCACAACGCTTAGGCTTCAGAGACTTGTTTCTGGTTTACCTTGGATATTGGCTTTGCTGCATCCTCTGGTTCAGGATTTTCTCTTCACCACCTTGCATGTCCACCCACAGCAGCAGCTGAAGTTTTGCAGCCCGGCCCACCAGCTCCCTCCTCCAGTGGGAAGCAGCGTTCCTGCCGTCAGCACTCCGTGCCTCCACCATAGACTTTTTCCCACTTTTTCTCTCGCTATCAATCCCACTGTGAGTAACACCATTTTGTTTTCCAATGAATCACCTTAAGTTGAATGGGCTAACCCAGAGAAAGATTTTTTGAGCCCATAAGTGACTCTTTAATTTCTTTGTCTGCACCTGATGTAACCCCAAGTGGATCCTGTGTTTCAGAGTCAGCAAATGTGATTTATGCCCCCTGTGTGTTGTCTGAGCCAGTACTCGAGTCACTGCACCTTAAGAAACTTTTGGTGTTACTTCACCTCCCTCCTTTTCCCTGCACGTGTACCTGTACCACCCTGGTACTGGGTGGAAGTGGCTAGCGTCCAGTCTTCTCCGGCACCCATGACGGTCCCTAGGGTGAGGCCAGCCAGGACACAGTTGACTTCCTCACCCGTACTACCTACTCGGGTGGGAGTAGCTAGTGTCCGGCAGGTACCGGTACCTGTTCCTGTCTCTGCTGGAGACTCTAGAGAGTCCGCATACAGACGGTTATACGGATTTGGACTGTGTGCTTATGGCTAAAGTGTTTTGAACATTACTGTATTTGTAGAAGATGAAGAGGTTGTATCATGATGGCTTTTATACATATTTCTGGATGTCAGGGGGGCAGTTTAAACTCTTAAAAGCAGAGTTGAGAGCACATCTGAGGAAGCAGAGAAATCATTTCAGCAGGCCGGGAGCAGTGTCTAGCTGTGTGTCTGTGGTAAAATAGTATTATTTTAGTATTTCCACTTCATCATCGTTTCAGGACCAGTGTGTGATTTGAGTTATGAGCGCACATATTGCCAAATGCAGTGATCTGATTGATCAGATCTGTTTATTTAGATTTGAAAAGTACCTTTATTTGGCTGCCCCCTTTAGGGGCAGACCATCTTCCTCCATCTCACCTTGTAACTGGCAACCTCCTAACCCAAAGCGTGTCCTCCTTCACTATCCATGAACCTCATCTTTTCCTCCTGCCTAGCTCCATATTCATCAGCCTTTCTCCAATATATCCACTAACCCTTCTCAGCACATGTCCAAGCCATCGCAATCTCACCCAAGGGTTATGGCTTCTTAAATCAGCAAATTTTTAGATTATTTCTTGCTCAACCATCCCTAGTTTCCCTAAACAGTTTATGGTCCCAAGTTTGGACAAAAAACCATGGATGTGAAATTTCTGATTTACATATCAAACACTTTTCACGAGATTTATTTTTATTATCCTTCGACTCTCTTTCAGACAATTTTTTTGCACATTGGAATGTTTTAATATAAATAACTAAACACTATTCAAGATAAAAACCTGAAAATTTTACTATCCCAAATCTAATGACACTCTAATGATAAATAATAAATAAAAATTAAAGTGTTCACACACTGAGGACACACTGCGCAATAAAATTCAAATTGCAAAAAACAGTGACAATTTCTAAAAGGTTGTATTTAAGAAAAAGCAAAGAGAAGTTTAGCATTTAGTGTGTGCTGAAATACAGGACTTTGCAGGATGGCTTTATTTATTTATTCATGCAGTCATTAATTTAATTTTACATATTTTAACTAGCCATTACTCTGACATTTCTTGATGTATCTGTCTGAAATGTCAGATGCTGATTTGTTTTGTTGGCAGGAAAGACCACTGAAAATTGCAGGCTTTTAATCTTTAATATTTCCTTAGATATTCATATTCAAACATTGCCTCATATTTCAATCTGAAAAGAAAATGCTCTGAAAATGGGGAGATCAATCATCTCAACTATATATAGAGAAAGAAGTATGTGATATGTGGGGAAAAACAGCAATCATTATATATGTTCAATATTTGGACCATAACATTTTTCTGTGTTCCCCGTGTGTTTCCTCTTCCCTCGTCATCCTCATGTGTATTTATGTGGTCAGTCGTCATTCATTCTTTGTCAGGTCATCTGTTTTCCTCGTTTCATGACTCATGCATGTTTCTCAAGTCTTGGTTTTTCATGTTCATGTTTAATGTTTAGGGTTTTTCATGACTAGTTTTGGTTCTCCCAGTTTTGGTTAATGTTTAGTTTCACTTTTGTTTGCCTTCGCCATTTGTTTGTATGTTTTCCACCAGCCTAAATAAACGACTCGTTTTTCATTTCACTAGCTGGGCCACGTCCTCATTTTAGGTTTGATGGCGTTTTAGTAGGTAAAGGTGAATGGCTTGGACATGAATTAAGCTGTGGTTTGGGGAAGGCCTCGAAGGGGACTGGCAGCAGCTCCCGGGCCTGGCAGATCCCCATGTACTAAATAGAAGTGAAGAAGTTAAAGAATTGAAAAGGGGAGGGAGGGTGGGGCATGTAAACGAGAATGAACAGTTTGTAGAGCTGGGATGAGAATATATAGATGAGAACTGGAAGGAGTGTGTTTGGAGGTGTAGTCCCGCTCCTGAAATTCAGATACTTAATCTCCAATAAATTCAGTCCTGCGTCTCGTGTGTCTGCTTTTGGGTCCACACTACAACTCACCAACCACTCTGGTCTTTTTATTTGTTAGCATATTTTAATTTCTGTCCTTAATCGGTCTAACCGCTGCACATCCTTTCCAACTTAATCTCTCGGATTAGCCAATTGATACAAGGCCCGTTGTTTTTCCTTAGTGTCCTGCTGCATTTACACCTCACTATAAACACCTCTCTCTTTGCTGCATACCTAGCCTCCCCATACTCTTGTCTATTTTCTTAATCTCTCTGACTATATCACATTTTCTTTGTCTCCATCTCTAAATATTGGAGTACCATGCCACATTACATTAAGACCATGAAAATTTGGCATGGTACTCCATTTAAAATTTGGGAGTAAAACAATATGTGTTCCTACTACGCCAAGAAACAACACAATGGTACTTGAAGATCCACAAGTTCAAGCCAACTGGAGAGGAAAGAGCAGAATAGATCTGAATAGACATACATCCTGACTGACACATTTCTCCTAGGTAAGCATCAGCATTAAACACACAAATACAATGGTTAGCAAAGTTAGCAAACGCTTGAACAGAAGAAGCAGCAAAACCTCAAAGCTGGAGCACACACAGTCTCGATGATGAGTAGTGAAACAGATGGAGATGGTACTGAGAGCCAGGGAAGAGGTGAAAAGATGAAGCGTTTAACCTCTACTATAAAATGTTCAGAGATAGGCTCAGACTCTATGTTGAAATGTCACCATTTACCTCAGCAGGGACCACAAAGAATATGAGCAATGATCCCAGAAGGTATTTGTGTTTGCTAGCATGTGTCTCTGCATTTGCTTGCTGGTATCCATGTGTCCATGGGGTATGAATGTATTTGCTGATATGCATTTGCTTATGTTTATTCATACACACACACACACAAACATTCAAGATTTGGCTGTTTTTAAGTGTGTTTGCATGTGCACAGTCGGCAGAAAGGTGGGGGTTAAGCTGGTGCTGGGGCTCCTGTAATGAGTAAGCGTTGGGTGGCCAGGGCTAAGATAAATGGCGGGGGCCTGCCACTAGTGCAGCAGTCAGCAGGATGCACCACGGCCGCAGGCTTGTTTGTGCCAAATGGAGCTAGCAAAATATCAAAGGCCAGCCATCCAGAAGACGCAAGCGTCTGACAAATTTTAAATTAGCCAGAAAGAGAGAGGGGGTGAAGGAGGGGGGAGGTTATAGGGTGAGAGAGGAGGTATTGGTGGTGGGGGGGTATTGGCTGGAAGGAAGTCTGATAGGTAAAGACAGACAGAAGGTGTATAATATGAAAAGAGAAATAGAGGAACGGAAAAATGGGACAGACAAAGAGAAAAAAAAAACTAAATTATGCAATCTTCTGTTGTTCAGCAATATCCATGCCTTTCCCCCTTCCATCCACCCTCTGGTCCATTTTTCTTTTCTTGTGTTGTAGTAATCTCCAGTGCCATTATCATCATTAGCCGGTGAGGCTGTTATTATTCCAACTGCATAGTTCCAAGAATTGCTCAGTCAGGATAAAGGGTGCAACCCAAACAGACGAGTGCAACATGCTCATCCATGGTGACTGTGTGTTTGAATACATATATGCGTCTGTTTTGGGGCAGTGTAAAGATGTGAAGTCAGTGCAAAGTTGTGAAGTAATTGTGTTGGGTTACTTACTATCAATACACATATGACAGATTACAATGACTTGAATTTTAAGAGGGAGAAAAAAAATTGTTCTGGTAACTCAGCCTGATGCTAATGTCTGCTCCATCCTTAACACAAGAAAGGTTTAACTTAAGGATTTTGCTAATATTAGGAAATTAAAATTCTGATAAAAATATAACAAATGTAGCTTTTTAAGGAAATGGTGAATGATAAATGCAAATACAACATTTCTACTATACTGTTCTAAGTGCTTTATACAACTTGCCTCATTTAGCCTTTCACACACATTCATAAAAACACTTCTATAACTGAGCTTGTAATCAAGAATTGGGCTGAAGGTAAAAAATATTTTTAGTATTTGCCAGAAATTATGCCTTCAAACAGTCATCAGTCTACACAATGAAGTGCCCTTTTAGTATTCAGTACATTGACTGGCCATTAGTACAGGGTTAACACTAATCCATCAGAGACATATATAATACAATGACTATACTTTTAACTACCTTACTGTACGTCCAAAGTCATTTTTTTCTCTTACATGCACCATACCCATGCATATATGCGACTAGTTCTGGCCAGAAAACTTTACTCATAAAAATGAAGCTTTATACAATATCAAATTTGCACTATTCCCTTTTTCCCTTCAGTATACTGGTCAGAAAGTTAGACACAGACAGTTATGGCTAAAACAAATCAAAAAACAAGGAAAAGAAATGACAGGAAAATGACATGCAAAAGTGGAGTTGTCTTTAAAGACAGAAATTATTTTTTTTCAGTCTGAAAGAAGTTTCTTGATTTCTGTTAGACGAGCTGCTAATGAATTGTTTTGAACTAAAGCATAAAGTGGAATAAGTGAAATCCAATCTAGTCCTGAATGTAAACATCTGAACTATTCAGTTGTTCATGTAGAATAAAAATATTACATTCAACAGTACTAATAAAACAAATTCAGTAGCAATTCCAATAATTCACTAATAAAAAGACACAACCCGAGTATGATCAGAAAGGAGAGATCTGCTCATACTTGAGTTGTGTTTTTTACTAGTGAACACACTAACCAGAGATATATTAGCAAGCGCCTGTACACATTTTCAGGTATTCAACAGAACAATAGTTCTATATCTCAACCTGCTAAGCTAAAACAGAATGGTCCAAACATGCTGGTATATAGTTGTTAACCAAACATGTAAAGTTGGGTTTTGAGAGTTGGCTCTTAAAGTCACTTTGGACTTGTAACTGATGTCTTTCATATTACACATAATACACTCTTTCACGCCAACCAGTCGCAGCAGATGGCCGCCCCTCCCTGAGCCTGGTTCTGCCAGAGGTTTCTTCCTGTTAAAAGGGAGTTTTTCCTTCCCACTGTCGCCAAAGTGCTTGCTCATAGGGGGTCATATGATTGTTGGGTTTTTCACTGTATGTATTATTGTAGGGTCTACCTTACAATGTAAAGTGCCTTGAGGTGACTGTTGTTGTGATTTGGAGCTATATAAATAAAATTGAATTGAATTGAACATTGTCATTTGATCATAACATTAGGGGCCTCTGAATGACTTTATATACATAAAAACATGAAGTTAATATTAACATGCTATTTGTGTCCTGGTCAAACTCCAACATCTTAATTCTGGATAAAGTGTTTTTTCCAGTCCCATTAACAATGTACTTATATAACACATAAAACATACTTTTCACATTAAAATTCTGCATTCTAGGAGCATGCAAGAGCAAAGCTTCAGTCTCATTCTAATATAAACATCTTCATACACTTCATTCCCAGGCCCCACCTCCTGCTTCGGTTGTCCAAATGAGAGCCTGAGCCTGCCTAGTAAGAGTTTTCTTTTACTAATGTCAATTTACGGCCTAGCAAGAGCTCACTCTAATCTTTTCCTACTCATTACACACAATTTCCAGGGTGTTGAGCCAGGGTGCCGATTGGTTCCTTGCAGTGTGTGCAGTGAGGGGTGCTGTGATTGTTTATTATTTATTTATTTGTTTATTTATTTACATCAATGCCCCCTCCTTCTACTTCCACTTTCTTATTTCCTGGCTTTTCACACACCAACATTTCACTCTCATAGCCCTAGTCTGCATTTTCTATGAATAATTAATGTGGCACTATAGCATGTGGATCTGCTCCCCTTCTTCTGTTTCTCCAGAGTGGTCTCTCCACGATCTGAAGGACAAGTACATCTCCATGGTACTATTTTAGATCGCTATTCTGCATTCACAACACAAAAAAAACAAAAAAATTGTAACTCTTAATAACCTGCGATATGTGCAATTTCACAACATGCAAAATTCAACAACAAAGAGAGCTACTCTATTGTCCCAGCTCACTGTAACCTATGGCTAATCTACCTGTTTGATATGACAGATATCCATTTGGTTCATCCTTAATTTTCAGATAGTGAAAGTTTTCACTGTGGTGAGTCTCATAAAAGTTCAGTGCTGAACTGCAATTGTGAAAATGGCTGTAGTGTAGCAGGAACTGTTCTAAAGTCGGGTTCAAATGATTTGGCAGTAGTTGAGTGCATCCTATAGCTCTCTCTATGTATGGATAGATTTTATTAAAAATATGAGCATCACAATCATGAAAATGAAGCAATATAGTTGTGTAGCTTACATTTAAATACAGGCACAGTTTGAAGAAGGTGAGGTCTGGCCTGAGTAATTAGTATTCATTTCATGATGTAGAAAACAGCAGCATGCTGTGACTGTTACAGAAAGATACACACACAGCAGATACACAGACACACACACACACACACACACACACACACCTCTTCTTCTTCCACTATTTAACAAGACATATTGGATCAGATTAAAACTTACTATTTTCTGTTGCCTGGCTTTTATTCATATTGTCCTACTGTTTGCTGAACTGTAGGAAAAACGGCATCTTCACCTTTTTTGCGGTTCTTACTGGCTGAAGAATTTAAAATATTATGAATTACATATTTACATAAAAATCTATGACATTCTTTAAAAAAAAACATGTTCTATTACCTAACAATCACATGTGATGGAGGGATTTTTAGAACAAATACTTCACCAAAAGAAGCAATAAAACTAAAACATTTCACTACAACAAAAATGTGATTATGGCAAATATAATGTATAAATGATCACAATTCTGAAGAAAATATTCCCTGTCATTTCCCTAGCAAAAAGTGTATTTTAATATATAAATAACAAAAATATAATAATAGCTGGATGGAAAGATTTGAACTGTCAGCAGGGTAATTGAAACCATTAATGGAAAATGAAGTGGAGTGTTGGCGAAACAGCTGGTTAAACATATTGGTTTCATATTTATACAACCAAGAGATTTCTTAAGAGATACTAATCTGAAAATGCTAGCTAGGCCTGCATTTGGATTTGATGTTTCCACTCCATCACAGCTTACCTTGTTAATACGCCTAGGAGTTATTAAATCATATTTAGACTATACTCTAACTCGTCTGCGTCGGATATGTTAGTCGGGGTGGTTAGCAAGGGAACAATGTATCTGTTATCTGCTATTTGTTACAACATAGCTCTGTTTCTACACAAAACATGTTCAGAAATTATACGTCATAGCTGTGGTGTTTCTGTGAAAACCTTTAAAGGTTATCTATACATTATCATGGGCTACACAGAAATGAGGGACATTATTCTCGTTTCCAAAGTGTCTTGTTTATCATAACCATTGACTTTCATCTTGTATGTCACAATGTGAGACTGAACACTTTAACAGGCTCATGAAAAGTACAAAG
>VOQK01025739.1:0-11514 GCA_015052645.1 Benitochromis conjunctus | reverse complement strand
TAATAAAAAAATTTATTTTTATTTATTTTTTTTTTTTTTATTTTTTTTTTTATTTTATTTTTTTTTTTTTTAAGTGTAGACAAGTCTGCACCAAAACATAACACAGTGATCATGTGATGTAGAGGGAGAAGATAATTTGATGTTCAGTGGGTTGACTGATACTCATTTCACTGCTGTGACTGCTTGCCAAGGTTGATGTTGACTAGGTTCGTGCAGTTGATTCTTTTTTCCACATCCCGGGATTGGATGACCAATCAGACGCCAGTAAACATGGGTCGGTGCGTGGAGGGAGGTCACTCTCTTTAGGTTATATTAATCCATCGTTGCTCCACTCAGTAGGACAGAGAGTCAGTATGGCCCGGCCTGTGCAGCTCTTTATCGTGGTCTCCTCCTTGATAGCTGCCTCTCTGTGTGATGTCTGTGTGCAAGCTGTTTTAGGAAAGCCGTTCACATTGCCACGAAACTGCAGCAATGATGAAAAAGGACAATTGCTCCGGTCTGAGCCGCATGGGCAGGTGAAGGTGGCTGTTCACGAGCGAGGTGTGTGGACACCTGCTCAGGGCTACCAACACCGGATCAGTAACAGTTCCTCCATTGTTTTCGATCACGCATGTCACAATGATAGCGGGAAATTTGAGTTAAGATGTGGAAGCCGGATGATGACCATCAGCATTACAGTTCTGGTTCCCTTTAACGTAAACGTTTCAGGGGGAGATAATGCCATTTTCCCGTGTTTCCATCCAAATAACTGTGGTAAGGTTAAGTCTGTGCTGTGGGTGAAAAACGGGAAGAATGTGGAGCAGAATTCCAGCACAGACGAAGGAAACAAGTGTGCTGATGGCCGACTCTCTGTATCACCTGCCGGAGCATTTTGCTTAATCGTAAAACAGGCTAAGAAGCAAGACCGGGGAAATTATTTTTGTCACGTCCAGTGTGAAGACTCGAGGATCCAGACAGGTGTTGTGAGGCTAAAGGTCAAACGAAACAACACTTCCACGTCGGTAAGCATCCCTCCCTTTTGCAGATGACATTGAAAGGTGAACACTACAGTGTCCCACTTGTGTGTGTGAGTATAACTGAATTCATGTTTCCTGCTCTCTGAAATTCTGTCATTAGAAACCAAAACCAGCCTGAGCTGCTGTCAGCTTTGGCTCCTTGGCCTTGCGGACTGGATGATGAAATCAGCAGTGCTGTGCAACATCCACACACGATGCAGTCACACGGACCTTCCTCCTTCTCTTCAGCTCATCAGCGGCTGCCACCCGTTACACATATTTCTCATTTTCAGCATCTAAAAACAACAAGTTAGAAGTGCCAGCTTTACTCTGAATGTGCTTTAAGATGTTTAGTATGAAGCTTAGAAACATTAAAGGTTTTCAGATTTATTATCATAAGAAATGTATTCTAGCAGGAAATTCTGATCTCTTCATATTCTGTTCATTTCTTAGTTTATCATTAGTTTGCATGACTTTTACATTGTATCCATCTGGCTTTGTATTGCTACTCATTCTGTCTCTAAATAAACTCTATGGTTGCTCCAGTGTCTCCTTTGGTGCCTTCAGTCTACACGCAGTCCTTCTCTTTATATTAATAAATGAGTTTAATAGACTAAAGTGTGTACTTGTAGCATTACATAATTATATGTGTTTTCTCTACAACACTAATAAAGTATAACTTATAACCCAAACTCCTTTACTTCCCAAAGATGAACATAAACGAAGGATCTGAGAGTTTTAGCGCTCAGAGTGAAACATCTACAGCTGAAAGCAGACTTTGTTATTGTTGGCTCCTTTACAGTTGACCCTCGTTTTGTTACAGGGCAGGAACGCGTCCTCGTCTTTATGGAGACAGGAACATTATTAAAACATTATTTATTTTACAAAATATAGTTTGGTTTCACATTTATTTCTATAAAGAATCAAGAACACAAATCAATTATTAGATTTTTTTTATTTATGCAGCAAAATGTATTTATTTACAGGATTGAATGAAAACCACGAACCTGCGGCTCTTTCATCCGTGTACTGCGGCTCCGCGTGGCTTGGGAAAATAAATTATAACTATTTAATTGACGTGTATTTTATTTGTGTTCGTTCTTTCTTTCTTTTTTTAAATTGTAGTTCTAAATTTGAAGATTATTGTGATCTTGAAATATTAAAATAAAATTATATTTTAATGGCCGGCCATGCATTTATCGAGACTTTCAACCCCGGATAAGCCAAGTATGGAGAAAAGTAAGAAAAGAGAAATATCTGAAGAAGATGGAACATTTAATGATGCCTGGGCAGATTCATTTACATTTCACTCTGACGAGAGTGGCCTACCAGTGTGCCTAATTTGTGGAGAGAGACTGGCTAACAATAAAAACGTCAAACGACGCAAGACATTTCCAAACTAAACACACAGCCTTTGCTGAAAAATATCCAGAGGGAGAAGAGAGAGAAAGCTGTTTCAGAACTGATGCAGATCTGAGGAAAAATCAATTCTAGAAGTGGATGAAGTCTGCAAATTCAACTACATATGCAAGTTTTGTGGCCGCTCGGGCACGGTAAGACGTTCACGGACCGAAAATATATGAAAAAATCATTCAGATTTCAGAACACCTACCCACGGACTTTAAAAACAAGAGTGTTTTGCATCTCTCTGCGAAGACTGTCAAAGACAGAACCATAAAAATGGCAGAAAATATCACAAGACAGCAAGTTAAAGACATCAATTCAGCTGCAGTGTACACAATCGCCTGTGACGATACAATGACAAAAGTGACATTGAACAAATAGCGCTGTTTTGCCGATACGTGAACTCTGCTGGACCACAGGAAGAAATGATTGAGCTGATACCACTAAAATGCCAAACACGAGGGGAGGACATCTGTGAGGCTGTGCTTGATTGTTTAAGAGCCAGAGAAATAAAAACAACCCTCTTAGTGTCAGTGGCTACTGATGGGGCACCAAACATGACTGGAGCGCACAGGGGCCTTGCTGCAGACGTCACTGGATAGAAAGCTGCTGACGTTTCACCGTATCCTGCACCAAGAGGCATTGCGCGCGCAAATATTTCCTCCATATTGCACAGGTCGTGAATGTTGTCATTCAGATTATCAATCAATAATGGCAAAATGTTTGCATCACCGTCAGTTTGGTTCGTTACTGGATGAGGTGGAAAGCACGTACTCCTGCTGTATAACAGAGTCCGGTGGCTGTCCAGAGGAGAGGTGCTGAAACGCTTTCCTGCATGTCTGGGAGAGGTGATTACGTTCATGAGCAGCAAAGGGCTCACCTTTTCTGAGCTGGAATGGCTTTAAAAGCTGCACTTCATGGTGGACATGATAGCGAACCTGAACAAGCTGAATACAACTCTTCAGGGGAGAGGATGCACAGCGCTGCACATGCTGGAGGAGGTGTTAGCCAGAGATTTACAGACAGGCACACTGTCTCACTTCCCCTCTTCAAACGAGTTCAAACAAGCTCACAAGGTGATAAATTCAGAGTATTTGCAGTCTGCAGTCCCCACAATGCAAGACCCGACAAACTCGTGTTTGAAACATGGATCCCCAACACCTACATAAACATGAACAAATATTCATTTGGAGTCATGTCGATGCTCGGATCCACATACGTATGTCAACAGCTATTATTACACATTTATGCAGGTATTTTGCTAATATTTAATTTTTATTGTTTATGGACATAGTGCTTTTTCCCCAATTTATTTTTTAAATTCAGGTCAAGGTTCCGCTACAAGCTCCGAAAGCCCACAGACGATATAAGGACGACGGCTCACGACATTTTTGGTTTGCTACATGGATCATTTAAGTTCAGCTTTTTAATTCATTTGAAAAAGACCTACAACTCGGCGTGTTTCTTTTTTGTTATTATTATTTCAAGAGGTTCAGAATGTGTTCATTACATAAAAACAAATACATTTTCTCAGTAGCACTTTCGTAAGTAACACACTAGAGTTGTTTATACAAAGCGTAAAGTTAAAAAAAAACAACAACAATATATACAGTGTTATCTTCATTTTAGATGACAAAACGTATTTGCGGCTCCCAGTGTTTTCTTTTTCGTGGACACCGGGTCCAAATGCCTCTTTGGGTGTTAAGGGTTGCGGGTCAGACAAGATGCTCTTCTCATTTCGAACCACACGGGGGAGCGCTTTAGTCCACAACTGTGAACATCACAACGACACATGATAATGGCTACACGCCTAAAGGCTGCTGGTAACAACGTTTTCGCTTTTATCAACTCATTCTTTATTTGGTTCCAATACGGAAAAAATAAAAAAACATTTCAAAGCTAACGTGTTAGCCTAATAGCTTTCAACCCACGTGAGCGTTTGATTTTCTCACCTTCCAGGATTTGCCTCTCGTGCGCTTATTGTTCCACCTTTAAAAAACATTAGTGTGTCGGTCTACTGGTGTGAGCAGTTTTGGGAAGCAAGACCGGGGAGATTATTTTTGTTACATCCAGTGTGAAGAGTGTATTACCGCACTACTTCACCCCAGAAGGGGAAACACAAACATAATGATATCTTGATAAAACGCGTAGAGACCGCCGCTCCTTTAGGTCAGCACAGCCAACTGCACCTGTCTGAACATGAAAACTTTTGTGTATTTCTAAGTGTCAGGAAACCCACAGTCACAGTCCACTTAACTGGGTTTTTCCACACACCTAAGCTGCTACAGCCTCAGTTACGAAACCCGGAAAACTGCAAGCGGGCGAGACAATGCCTGGAATTTCATACCTCACTCAAACGGCTTATTTTACCATTTAATTGCAACTGGGTTTTTTTTATTTTATTTTATTAAATGTAACCTCTGGCATGAGTTGACAATGTTTGTGGTTGTCTTTATGTTGAGCTTTGAACTGTATCTTTGGTTTCCTGTTCAAATGAATGCAGGACTGAAACTTCCTCTCACTAAAGTGTCTGATTTCCATATTCTTGCCCTCTGCAGCCACCAGAGTCCCCTCACTGGACATGGATCACAGTCCTTAAAGCAGGAATAACATCTGGGATTGTTTTCCTTTTGGGCTGGAAACAGGAGAGAGAACCAAGAGATGAAGAGGCCGGAGCAACAAAACAGTTCAGTGAGGGGGTCAAACCGGTGCCAGACCACCATGCAAAGAGAGAATGACCCTACTGTCTAATAATAATAATAAAAATAAAATAAATAAAAAGTGAAATAAATATTTGTTTTAAAACTTAAAGAAAGAAACTCTAGTACCTTTACTTGTGAGTCAAATGCTTGGCGCACACTCAAGTAAACAGTGAGTTCCCTGTGAACATATGGTACTCTTACTTAGCTGTGAGTCTTGTTCAGTAATAGTGTGTTAGAAAGTCTCTCTGCCCCTCCTGTCAGAGTCAGAGCTGAGATAGAGGCACACGGAGACTTGACCAGCAGGAGAGAACTTTCCATCCTTGTGTGTGTGTGTGTGTGTGTGTTAAATAAAGGGGAAGCAGTCTCAATAAAATTAGTCTTTATTTCAAGAGATACAATTATGACTTAAACATATTAAAGCAACTTGTGTGTGTCCGCTTGTAAACACAGAGTGATGCATGAACTTGTGTTTGTCTTCTTTCCCCAACCACAGCCAATCACGCTCAACTGCCACCTTCTTCGGAGAGCCAGACGTGTGAAACCTGCTTGGTCGAGAGCAGAGACATCAGTGCAACGTGCCAAACAGCAGATAGATGTCAGAGTTAGAAAACCCCTGCAAACTGCAGATTTCTTCCAAAACCAGGCGGAAGGGTTTTACAAATTTGAATGATTTCTTTTCTAAATAAAGATTGTGGTTGTTATAAAAAGAGTTTGACTGTTAATCATTGTTCTCTGAATGAGACCGGTTTAACAAAGGTGGTGGCAGCGACACCGGTGTAAAAGATAAACAAAGCATATTTTTATTGCTGATTATCTGAATAATTAAACACTTCATTTCAATTTACTCAAACTCCATGTGAGGTCAAAGTTGGTGTTTCATCTTCTCCTTCTTTCTCCTGCGTTGCCTTCAATGGGTTTGAGGAGAAAAATCAGTAAAAAGATAACTGTTGAATTGAGAGAGAAATACTGAAAGTGAACTCTTCAATATCCATTTCAGCATGAGTCAAACTTTCCAACAGCTGCTGAACAGACCTACTCTAACCCCGCCTACCTGATAAGAAATAAGTTGATGGATGATAGAATATGTAGATTTGTTCTTATCTGAGCTGTAGGATATGTTCCCTTTTGTACACTTCAGTTTGATCTGTAAAAAGCATAGAGCGCACCCACTTCCTGTGAGGTGTCATACATGTGTTGTCATACATTTCATACATTTGGTGGCAAGAAACTATTTAGTATCAATAACTAGAGCCTGGCTGCTGCACAATCTTCACTGGAATAAACAATTATAATGGTGAATAAACGAAAAATATAAAGGAGTAAGGAAGAGGCAGAAGGAATGCTCTTTAAATATACGTGATGTTGCATCAACACCACTAGAGGGCACTCTGCGACTTGCCGCAAACACAAACCAGCTGAATCAGACAGAGCATATGTGTAACCAAGGACTTGCTGCGACAATAAAATATGATTATTTTTTAAACAGCATTATCAGTTATAATTTTCATAAGAAGGACTCCTAAGTAGCTACAAATGTCAGTGAAAACTGTTTATATTTCATGTGTCTGACAGAAGAAAAAAAAACTTTTTAAATGACAACGGTATTGATTTTAAAAATCCTTAAAAAGACGAAAAAATAAAGGACTTAAACTGAGACAGCTCAGTAGGTAGAGCACTCGCCCCATGATCGGAAGGTCGCGGGTATCCCTACATGCTGCTCCCCGGGTGGTGGACCCAGAGGACTAATCCCCTACACAAGATGAATAAAGTGAACAAAAGTGTGTTTTTCAATTATTTTGTGTGTGTGGTTTCAACACAAACACGACTTCTGATGTGATACACTGTTTTGTCATGTTTTATTTCATGTTTTATTTTTTTATTTATAAATCCTTTAGTTCCAATTCCTGTTACCGTAGTTTAAATGCTTCATAAGACAAGAAATGGGCCGGCTTTGCCTTACGAACTGTCATTTCAACAATTATTTACTCAAAGCCCGCTGACAAAAGAACACAGAGTCCTGATCTCTGTGATATCAGTAATGGCAGCACCCACAAAAAGCAAGCAAATTAAAAACAAAGCGGAAAAGGCCTGATAAGATATCAGGTATAGTCCTAATTTTAATCTGGAAGTAGTTAAAACTGTTCCTTTATTACCCACACACATCCAAATAACCAAACCCTCACACATGTTATTCCTTTCAGAGTGTAATATGATACGAGTGTGTGGGACACACCTCTCCTACTCAGAGTAGGTGTGTCCGGTGTCTCTGTCCCCTACCCTCCTCTCTCTCTCTCTCTCTCTCTATCTAACTACCTCCTTCCACTCATAGAGTTCACACCACATCCTGAACAGCCTCGACTCTCTCTTTCTCTCTCTCTCTCTCTCTACTTCCACTACATACTGAACAGCCTCGACACATTCTCTCTCAGTTTTCTGTCAGGACTGAGAATATCCTGCCTGATGATGTCGGGTGCTGCAGTCTCCGTCTTTTTTGCTCTCTGCGTGGTTTTTGTTGGCTGCTGGGGAAAACCGGCGATTCTGGAAGAGTCTGTGGAGTTTTCAGCTGATGTGAAGTGTGAAGCGCAGGAATTTAGTCTGATCCACCGGCTGAGGGATGACAGTCCTCGGATTGTGGCCCAGCTGATAAACGGTGTCTGGATCCCGGGAGAGAGCTACAGAGAGCGGGTGGAGCACAACTCCACGCTCAGCTTGTGGCTAACTCGTGTGAACTACAACGATCAAGGTTACTACGAGTTCGCCTGCGCCGGGCATGTTGTCGCCACGATCCAGCTGGAGGTCCTCATCATCTCCAACAACAACCTCTCTGTCCCTCAAGGAAACACACTCACGCTGCCGTGTTATTTCCGCACTGTGGGGGACTCCGTGGACTCTGTTGTGTGGGAAAGAGGCGGAGAGTCGGTGCTGGAGCAGAGTGTCTCCGGCGAGGTCAGACACGGGACTGGGTTTGAGGGCAGAGCGTCTGTGAGGTCTGACTGGTTTGTACTGGGAGACCTGTCACTGACGGTGGAGCGGGTCCAGCTGGAGGACCGAGGTGACTTCTTCTGCTGTGTTAATAAAGGCAGCAAAGAGACGCGTGCGTGGAGAGAGAGGGGCAGCCCTGCCGCTGTGAGAGTGACGGTCAGTGAGAGGAGCACCAGCACCAGCAGCACCTCTGCTCCTGTGAGTACACCCCACTGCTAAACACTGAAGCACATCACAGCTGCTGAGTCAGCGCAGTGGGTCTCACATTATTTCATGTTTGTCTCTCTGCAGCCCACGCGTGAAGCAGAGACACACACGACAGCTTGTGACACTCCCATCATCATCACAGCCGTCATAACCCTACTGCTCTCTGCTGCTGCTGCTGCTGCTACTGTGTGGTTGGTTTGGAGGAGGAAGTCCCGCAGATCAGGATCCACACGTGGAGGCGTTCATAGAAGAACTGCCAGTGACGTGGAGAGGACACCTTTCACTGAGAGGAGCCCTGATCGAGGGACGTTCATCGGATAACTGAAGCCTGTGTGTGTGGTTTCTAACGCGACCTCTGCTGTGATGCTCTTTATATATATTTTATGGGTTTTTGGTATCTCGCTCCCTGCTTTAGCTTCACTTCCTGTTCCTGTTTATAAGTTTTATAAGATATAAATCTCAGCTTTTCTGCCAATAAAAATCTGAGATTTGAACGTTTGATCGTGTTTGTGTGATGTTTTCGTGTCTCCCAGAGTGTCTCTTTGCCTCTTCTCCAGAAATCTGGCAATATTATTTTTTAAATAACAAATGAAACAAACAAATAAATAAAGTGGCCTGCAAAAACAAAAACGTCAAATGGAAACGTGGAAAAACTGATTTAAGAAACAAACAGTCAAGCTAAGAATAAGAAACAGACAACAGGTTGGCGGCTATGACGTCAACAGATTAAAGGGTGAAAGGTCAGGAAGTACAAAATATCTCCCAGCATGCCCCTCTGCCATCAAAACCTCCCAATAATTGTTTTTACTGTAAACAAGTAAAAATAAAGTAAATCGTAAATACAGTAAGTAAATACAATAATGAATTTTAGCTCTGCATAAACGAAGTTAGACTTCGTCAGAGTTTCATAACAAACAACCGTGACTTAAACGTTAGTCCAAGTTTCACGTGTTTACAACAGCTTGCATACACGGCGCGAACAGTGTATGCAACAGCTTGTTGAGACATTTGCATGTCACATTAAATGTCCTGGGAGGCCAGGACGTCGTGTGAGTTTAGACACACAGTTTACATCACAGCCCTCCACGAGATCTGTGTGAAAGCACTGAATTTTCCCATTCTGTAGTTTGTCAGGTTTCTGCAAATAAAGATCAATCTGAATTTTAAAGTTTGTCACAAACAAAAACCGAACAAAGTGTCGCTGTGCTTCTCGTCCTGCTAGCCAAGCAGAGATTTATTTTGTGGAGCCGATGTGTTTGTCATCTCTTAAGATCTGCAGGGACACAGAAATCCTAAGAAGTGACTGTTTGACTGTCACTTTGTCTTGGCTGCTCCAGATGTGCATCACGTGGCCTCTGCATGGCCAGAATTCACACTTCTCAAACCTCCTCCATCAAAACTGTCTCCTCCACCCAAAGACTTTTAAGCTAAGTGCCAGCTTTTCTGTCAATGTGTTTAGTGCAGCTTCTTAACATTCAGGGTTTGTAATAGATCATTACAAATTATAACAAGGACCACATGATATTTGTTATTAGATCTTTATTCTCTGATTTTATAAAAACTTTCCTTTTGAAACCTTTATTTAAAACTTTATCTCCAGGTTGTTGTGTTTAGCTGGAGATAATCCATTTCAACACGACTGCACCGATAATCTGGCACATCTGCTCCAGTGTCGTCTGCATTAAGAAGCTGGAGTTCTTTTTGGTGCTGGTTTTTAACACTTTTATTATTAGAAGATACAATTTTGTTATCATCTCAACATTTAGAAAGTCAGAAACAGAAAATGTAGCAGGAAGAGAGAGAGAAGAGAACAATGACATCTATCAGCAGCAGCACTCCCAAGAAGCCAAAGCCCTCCATGAACTCCTGAAGCTGGACGTCCTCGCTGCTCTGCAGGTTTAATAAGGAGCAGCTCTCCATCACTCTGAGACACACAGAGAGAAACTGTTAGGAGGATCCACAGATAAGGCCTGATGCTCTGCAGTTAACAGTTCAGCACCATTACAGAGACCTTGGCCTGATTCTGCAGCGTGACCACAAACACACTGTCAGAGTCACAAAGATCCACCTTCAGGAACAAGAACAACAGTCAGTCCTATACATGGATGACTTTTCTGCCCCACTGTATGCAGACTGCCAGGAACGATGAAGCCTAGAGGACTTTAACAGACAGTTTGTCACCTTTGATGCTCCACTTTCTGATGCCCATGAAATCCTACTTGTTCTTATAGCTGATGATAAAGCAGCCTCCCGAAAGACCTTCCTGCTGTTGCAGGACAGTGGGGGCGATACATGTTGACCGTGACTTGGAATCTGTCGTGCTACATTGATACTAATGCGCTACTAGGGTTATCCTATTTTATACCAATAAAGTAGCCCGTGTAGGACAAGCTTGATGACCTAATGACAGATTTGATGATGGAGTGCCAATTTAAAGAGCAGGTGTATGACTGATGACATTTCACAAACACATTTAGTTGGTGTTGGAGGACAGTGGATTGTACAGACGGTTTTTTCTACACTAGTTTGTAGTTGTTTATACTCACACATACTCTTAGTGAGATGGGATTTTTGACACCAGTTATATTTGTCAAAAACATTGAAAGAAAGAAAAGGACCGGGTTTTGTGCTGATGTTAATGCCAGAGATTGTTGAGTCAGCAGAGGGTTGGTAACTTTTACACTTATGTGCCTCAACACTGGTCTGCCACTTTGTGCCTGTGCTGCTGTGGTACCTAAACACCTCCACTTCATGGAATGTGAAACAGTTTGGATCCGGGAGACAGACACTATCTCTACTTTTAAGATTAGGCTTAAAACTTTCCTTTTTGCTAAAGCATATAGTTAGGGCTGGATCAGGTGACCCTGAATCCTCCCTTAGTTATGCTGCGATAAGTTCAGATTGCTGGGGGACCCCCTTGATGCATTGAGTTTTTCCTTTTCAGTCACCATGTGTTAATAGACCTCCCTGCATTCAACCATACTTGTTATTAATCTCTGGCTCTCTTCCACAGCATGTCTTTTGTCCTGTCTTCCTTCTTTCACCCCAACCGGTCGCAGCAGATGGCCGCCCCTCCCTGAGCCTGGTTCTGCCGGAGGTTTCTTCCTGTTAAAAGGGAGTTTTTCCTTCCCACTGTCGCCAAAGTGCTTGCTCATAGGGGGTCATATGATTGTTGGGTTTTTCTCTGTATGTATTATTATAGGGTCTACCTTACAATGTAAAGC
>VOQK01025735.1:9057-22144 GCA_015052645.1 Benitochromis conjunctus | reverse complement strand
TTTCCAAACTGGCATAAGTATCATCAAGAAATTCAAAGAGAACCACACAACAAACATGGTAGAGGTAGGAGGTGAACAAAGACTCTGGAAAGAAACTAGTAAAAGATGTTCTCAAGACCCCAGAGCAACTGCCAAGACACCAGTGAATGACTTAGCCAAGCCTGGAAGTGGCTAATCAGTAATGGATTCTCAAAGGTGCAAACCAAGAGAAACTCTAATCTTGCAGAAGAGACACCTTTAAGTAATCTAAGGACTACCTTCAGAAAAATTGTGCATGCTGCAAAAATGCTCTTTGACCAGATGAGATGAAATTGGAGCTCTGTGGTCACAAAGACACTGCTTATGTTTGGAAAAAAGACACCCAAAGACACACCATCCCTACAGTCAAACACATTACGCTACAGGGCTGCTTCCATGTGGAGGAAGGAAGGAATCATGAAGAAGGACATATGAAGATGCTAAAAGCACACCTCAGCAGCAAAACTGGATGTAGGTCATCGATTTGTCTTCACAGACCCAAACCATACATGGGTCTTTGTGAAGAACCTCTCCCAGAAGATCAAAACAAACACTAACAGATTGGGGATAATATTTCACGTCCTTATTTGTAAACAACACTGAATTGACTGGCATGCATTGTTTGTGGACTCACTGGTACAGCACTATGTTAAAATCAAGAAATCATGGCTAGCATACCCCCCCAGCAGCACACTGTGTGACTTCATTACCAGATTGGGTCTAATTTGAATTAAGGAATGCTTCTCAAAAGAGTTTCCTTCGTGAGGCTACCGGCTAAATTCTGCACACTATTTTGTATTCTTGGAAAAGTGATTATTTTGAATAAAATAATAATATAATAACCCCCCCTCGCATCAGAGTACGTCTCTGTATAAGAGAACAAGGCTCTCACGCCTTCCTTCACTCAGTCACCATCAGGCCATAATTGTGTATAATTTAAAATAAGTTAGAGGGAAATGATTTTCCACTAACAGATAAATGATGATAAACAGAACTGAAAGGTCCTTTGTTCCTCACACTGACTTCATCCTGCATTTCCCAAAGAGCTTAGCTTCCCTTGACCAACAGCTTCAGGGAGGTACAGCTCAGACAACATACATGAAAAATGTTTGGAGTTACATGCGTACAAAAACGGCATATTTCACTGAATAACAATCCATTTAAAACCTTTTCCATAGGTAGGACTTATTGCTGAAGGTCCAAGCCACCTACTTTTTATTCACAGTAAGAGTACAGCTTATAATATGTGTCTTCAAGTTTTCTGGGGGGTTTTTCCCCTAATCAATCTCACATTAGCTTTAACCTGTTACAAGCTTCCTAGTGGACATGAAGCAAGCAGAGGCTCTGGCAGACTGTACCGGCCTCTAAGTAAGAGAAAGGCTACAGGCACGCTGCTGCTGCGTCGCGTCGCGCTGCTGCTGCGTCGCGTCGCGCTGCTGCTGCGTCGCGTCGCGCTGCTGCTGCTGCTGCGTCATGCTAGTGTGAAAGAATATTCTCAGACTGCACACAAGTCTGGTGCAAACAGCTGAAACTTAGCGCTCACTGAGGAGGTCACTGTTGGGACGTTCTGTGGTTCTGACCTTTCTCTCATGATGACTTTAAATTATTTACAGGTCAGTTAATAGTTTAACCATATCTAAACCACTTTGCACTTTAAATGAATAAAATACACCCTTGATCATTGCACATTGTGCCGTTCAGGGTTCAATTCAGGAATTTTCCAGTTTATTATCTTATTAGTCACTGACGGGTCGAGGATGCTACCATCTTTAAAATACCGGCTGCTGTCAGTGCTACCTCTCAGCTTCCTTGTTGATGCATATTTGGTCTAAAACCTCTGACCCCGAGGTCAAGGTCACTGAGAATCAAACTCTTCCACGGTTTTTGTAGACACACCTGTTGTATCAATTTGAAAATCCTAGACGACTTAGTTATGATCTAGTTATTGTATTCACAAGATTTTTTGGAAAACTTGACCTCTGGCCTTGAGGTCAAAGTTGAGATTCAAACTTGACTAATTTGACGCTCCTACGTCACCTCGCCAATACAGTCAGCCTTTTACAGCTGCGGGGTAAAACCTGTACATGAAGTCTGGAGCAGCTCTGAAAACACTGTTTCTGTTAAAAATTAAAGTTATGGTGTCCTTAAAATAAATCAGGTTGCCAGGTACTCAAAGCTTCCTGTTTACTTCGGTTTTATTCAGTTTTTTTTTTTTGCTGAACGTATAGTTTGACTTTAATACGATGTAGAAATAAGTGGTTTAAATAATCTGGTTTAACAATGCATATATTAAGACAGTGACAATCCTGAGTGCTAGTATTTCTGCCTACTGATAGTGTTATCAGAGCTCGTGAACGATGGTTCAAACAGCAGCAGTTACAATACAAGTTGTGACAAACCTTCTTCTGTCCTTTGGCATGTACTGGTGACCAATTTTAGCTCCTGTTTGCAGTAAGGCTGTTCATGGTTCTTCCTTCTCTCTTAAATTGTGTTGGGGCTTTTTTTTAGCTGAAGCTAAATTAAAAGGGAGCAAAGTAAAGAATGAGTCCTATTCAGTGTGTACACATACGATGTAGGAAGGTCCAACAAATCATAGAAACTCATTTTAAACAGAGACTAGCTTACAAACTATAACCAGCAGTGGAAAACTGGCATAAAACTGAAAATAATTAGCATCTGACGTGAACGACACAGCAATCCCCAGCTTCAAAATGAATCATACTCTGCATATACACAATATACAACAGACTATTATTTTCTGAAAATATAAATTAGTCATGTTTCTCACAAACAACTATGAGTCCGGTGAAAGGAACCCAGCATCTGATGTCAGTGACATATACGTTCATTTGTGATTTCAAGTAGAAGCAGCCATCACAATAATAAAAATATGGGCTAAGGTGCAGTACTCATCCAATGAGTCAGAGCGAATGGGAAGGTACCTTATCACACACATTTACCAGCACTCTGAGGAATCTGTTCACCTGTGTGATGTCACGTCTACTGTACTATCCCATATCTGTGTGGCAGTGTAGGACACATTAGCTGTCTCTGGAAATCGACTGTCCCAGTTTATTCTCAGCTTAGTCTCTCTAACTCTAACTTCTCCATACCACGAGAACCAGCTTGGAGTTACAGGACTGGTGCCACATAAATAAAGACAAATGAAGTGTCTACAGGCCAAAGAAAGGGTCTACAGAGTTCCTCACCCCTCTGTGGAAGCAGAGCTCAAAGAGCCGTCAGCACTGTTGGCCCAAATTTAACCAGACCTTAACTCTTAACGTTAATGAGGAAAAAAAAAAAAAAGTAAAACATTTTTTTTTAAAAAGCAAAAGCACCTTCAAATGCTTCTTGACTACAGCAGAAATGTGAGGGTGGGACAAGGATCAGGAGAGGCAGGAGGAAGTGGGAGAGGAGGTGAGGGTGCAGAGTGGGATGGGGAGGCTGTAATAGGAAGGGTCGGTGAAGGGGAACAGAAGGAGGAAGAAGAGGAGGACCCCCAGTATATAGCAGGAGAGGACAGTGAGTCGGTAAGGGTGCTCCAGAGCTGTGCTGATGGCAGGGAAACCCATGTAGTTACAGAAGGAGTGGCAGAGTACCGGACCAATCAGGTGACCTGTAACAGACAGAAAAACCAGCCATTACCACCACAGCCTACACGTGTACGTGGGAAAATACTCCATGTATACCCGCTGATGACAGTGTTATAGTTTTGTTAGCAAACTGTTATATTTCCATTCAGTTTTGAACAAGAGGACAGAATTTTAAATGATCAGCTAACGTGCAAGCTTGGATACCAAAGTGAAGAATTATGAAGTGTATAGTATATATACAGACGAGACGAGTCCCATCCAACCACCAGCCAATAACCTTCCTCAGTACCACATGGACCGTCCTGTCAGGCATCATAGCGGCTGAGATGAACAGCCACATGGATCAGTACATGAGCAGCAAGGAATTAGCAGAACATCAGCTGCTGGTAGACAGAGCAGGTGCTCGACACTGTAAGACCACACTGGTCGACCTGTGCACATTGGCCAATGGCAATCCGATGTCCCTAACAACACATAACTTGAGTAATGCAACAGCAAATAAAAAATTACTTTACGATACTTATTAATATAATTTCTCCATATCCCACACATAAACGATGACATAGGCTTGTGGAATAAGCATGCTGCAGGCTGTAGTGTTCCTAACAGTTAACTACAGATATCATAGGGCTTTATATACGACACATTAATAAGGATTACATGATTATATGTTCATATTGAGTAAACCTTCAATTATTTTGTAACTGTAACAACCATTCTGTGACTTCAACGTTGATTCCCTTTAAAGCTGGATATGTTTTCATTGTGAATGCACAGTTATCTCATTTATCACAATTATCTCACAATTATAGCAGACACATTTTTCCCAATAATGCACATCTTCTGACTTATAGTACTATAGCTGACCTGTGCAATTTATTTTAAAATTACGTACTGGTAAATTTCTGTAATTGACTTTAACTCTGGCTAATTACTGCTTCAGACCAGTAACAGCGAAGGACTGCTGACAGACAACATTTGCATTTCTATAAAGGTTCGTAAGCCAAGGCTCGGACAGCAGCAGCTACGCTGACCTTTATGACGTTTCAAAAAGCCAAACATAGTCACAGCACCCAGTGGACGGCCTACAGGACACTCAAAGAAAAAGAACACAAAGAAGTGTAACGTGAGAACAAAAGCCTCTTACCTGTTCTGATGAAGATGAAGGCTGTGTAGGCTCCAAATACTGCTGTGTAGGAGAACTGAAACACTGTTGCAAAACAGAAAAACAAAAGTGCATCTTCCTGCTATCGTGTGATGAAGTCACAATAAATGCAGTGAAAAAGACGTCACACGTGTGTTCTCACCTGCAGACAGGAAAATACCCAACAGTGTCCCCTGTCTGAACCTCAGCAGCTCAATCACGTGGTGGAAGTGAGCTAGAAGAGAGGACGAAGAGAGCAGCCACTCAGAGATGCAGCCACATAGACTTCAAAGAAATTATTGGTCTGCATTATTTATTATGTTATGACTGCTACTTCAAACCAACACAATATTTATGATGGGAGGAAAGGTACATTTAAAAAAATCGCAACAGTGGTTTTTATCATAACTCATAACTGGTTCATTATTGTAATGATATTCCAGTATACAGAGGGAGTGTTTCCAAACAGCACTTCTCGTCTTACAGCAGCGCTCATGTGGTGATACTGTCTGAGTGGCGACACCTATGGTTCAGGAGAATACTGCAGAGGCTCCTGCGCTGTGATGGTGGGCATGATGGGTTTTTAATGGTCACGTGTGATAAAGGCTCTGCAGTCATCCCAATGACAGTCTGGGCTCTCACCAGCTGTTAAAGTCGTTTCTGTCATTCAAAGTGCTGCAGCAATTTACCACAGTTGTGTTGTATTGTATTGTCATTTCTTTTTGCGTGTGTGTGTGTGTGTGTGTGTCGACACTTTTTAAAGTTAAAAAATACAATTTGTTGACAGTGAAAAATTTACTGCATTTTAAAATGATGAAATCCATATATTATTAGGAAAACAGCTCCGAAAACATTTACAGAGTGCATTTTACAAACTGTGTTATTTACCAGTTCCTGCATTTTACACAGTCCCATAAATTTTGTGTAACCTGTCATCATTCTAGTTGCCAGCTTAGGATGATGATGATTGCACAATCGCAAGAAACAGCATAGGAAAAACGTGTAAAACGTGTATAGTGTAAGGCATATTATTCTAAATAGTTAATAATTCAGGCTTGTGAGGTTGTGCTGAAACGAATGAGACCAAAGAAGGCGAGGTAAACAGTTTTTAAAGGTACAATCAAAAGTATCAAAAACAGCCAGTTATACCCCGGAGCCCAGAGTTAACCCTCTGGGCTCCGGGGTATAACTGGCTGTTTTTGAAGTTACAAAAATCATGATGTGACCACTGGCAACGCATCACAAAGATTGTGTGTCGCGGCACACAATGTGAAAATTGGCGTAAGACACCTGCAACACAAGCGACACAGTGAGCATAAAACTGCCTAAGAGGTGGGAGGCAGGGAGGGTGGCGAGGCTGAGGGGTGTGAAAGAGGGATTGTTAAACCTGTGGTAAAACACACTGAGGTCATCGCCCAGTTGATGGTTCTCCACAGCGTGTGGGGGGGGTGGCGGCCTCTTATAGTTGGCCATGTACTGGCCAACTGGCTTCCCTAACACAGGCCTAAGACAGGATGTAAAGGCCAACCAGCACAAACAAGGTGAACTCCTGTGGAGTACAAAATGACTTACACTCAGTGAAAATGGTCTCTACGTGAGGACTGCATGTTTTCTAACACTGTGCCATCGAAACACCGTCCTGTGTTTATGTCGAAACACGTTTCTGTATGACGGTCCACGAGGAGACGTCGAACGCTCGGCAGATATGATGAAATGCCATTATCCCTCAATGCGCATATTAAATGCTTTGTGCAATATTTTTTTAAAATTAGAAGCTCATTAAGGTGGATTCATGTAATTCATAATTAATGAATTACATTATAATTATTCATTGAATTTACAGAAAATGCACTATAATGTGAAATATATTGTTACCAGGATAAGAAATAACTTCTATGGGATATGAGATCTTGGGCACATTTCACAGCCTTAGGTCTTGACTTACGGTGTTACCCTTCATCATTTGAACATGAATGAAGTTGTTTTCAGTTGTTGCGGCCCTGGCCATAGTCAGTGTGTCTGGACTGTGCTGTGTTCGGTGTCTCTGCAGGTCCTCCTCCTGATTAGGGAGCTGTTTTGCTCCGCTTATATAAGAATCAGTCCATTTACCATTTTGGGCCGGCTTTGACCTGACAGCTGCTGGTTGGCCGCCACTATCGATTGGCCGTTTCAAAAACCCTGTCTGCAGCGGCTGCTCACCTGGTAGGAGCAGCAGACCTGTCCTCGCCTCAGTGTTTCAGTGTTTGATCTTGCGTGTCTCCTGAGAACAGTTAGGTTTTCTGTCCTTCACACTCACTCTCAACCTTCATCTTCCCGGGGCTGCTGTGCTTGGGATTACCTTAATGACTCTAATATCAACAAAACGAGTCGCTGCTTTCAGGAACTGTTGGAATTTTTAAGAGTTATGGGAGTTTAAAGAAAAACCTGTGCCGGTGACGGGTTTAGAGGATAAAAGGTTTTAAACTGGCTCACAACAGATTTTAGGATTGGTTTCAAAATTCTTTTTTAACTTAGAGAGCAGAAAACGGCTCCAGATGATATAGCTCAGCTTCTTAGAAAACACAACGCTGCTCGCTGTCTTCGTTCACAGGCTTTGTGTCGGGGGGGACAGAGCCTTTAACTCTGTGGATTCTTTTAATAAGCAGTAAACAACTTTTTATTTAAACAGGCTTTCTATTGGTAATTTTTTTTATTTAATTATTATTTATTGGTTTGTTTTATTGTGTCTTTTTTAAATTGTTCTTATTTATTTCAGCACAAAAATAAATAAACAAGTTGTGGCTAAGCTGGAAAACTCACCCACTCCGAAGAAAAGGGGACAGGTTATGATAGCAGTAGAAGGACCAGCACAGGGCACCAACATGGGCAGCATGCATGCTCTGAACACCAGCTCCTCAGTTAGCGGTGCCACCACTTGATTCCTCAACCATCGCATATCGTTGGCACACAGCATCCAGAACCAGGGGTCTAGAGGAAGACACAGAAGCGAGGAGGGGGTTATGCAACGTTTCATGATGACACAAAGTTCCCTCCAAAACATATTTTAGACTAAATATGAGACAGTTTGAGATACATCGCTGTTAAAATGTGTCAAAAGCAACAGATGTAAACCACATATAGAAACAGATATAAAATCATTTATCCAGTTCAAGAATAAAACAAAGTACAGCTTGTTGGCTTACCAAAGGCCACCCGGATCCCATCGGTGAAGCTCCACGGACAATCCATGGCCAACTGCATGAGGGGGCCCAGAAACAGGACCTGCAGCACATGGCCAGACAAAAGTATTTTCAAATATTTGACACGTTCCTGCCATTACCAGAGCTTCATATCCTCTTTTTCCTCTGTCCACATAATTTAATTCAGCAATGCAATTGTGATTCAATTTAAGTTTATTTATACAGCGCCAAATGACAACAACAGCCGCCTCCAGGAGCTTTATACTGTAAGGTAGACCCTACAATAATACATACAGACAAAAACCCAACAATGACATGACCCCCTATCAGCAAGCAAATTTGGCAACAGTGGGAAGGAAAAACCGCCAGCCTGGTGGCTCAGGGAGGGGCGGCCATCTGCTGTGACGAGTTGGGGAGAGAGAAAGAACACCTAGCCCAGGATGCATCCTCGTCAGATGCCTGAACCACCTCAACTGGCTCCTTTCGATCATGCCAAGTATGATCGGCTAAAATTATTCATCGTTATATGTCAACACGTAAACATCATGATAGAAGTAAGAAACTCTCAGTCAGTGGATTTGTCTTTCATCGTTGCACTGTTCAGTTTTTATTTTGCTTTATGCCACACACTATGCGTTGTAGAGAGTGAAAGATACTGCTCTGATTGGCACTTGTTAATTTCATGTGTGGCCAGTGGTGATGTTAGCTGTCATAAGCAAACCCGTAGGGGAACAGACGATGGAGCAGATCGCACAATTTAATCTAATGGTCTCGTTCTTTTTATCCATCTAAATCAAATCTGAACAGAAACTGTTTTTACTCCACATTTCAGCATCAACTCTGGTCCTTCTAGACCATCTGCCTTTAGCTCCAGCTATAAACAGGAGCACACATAGACCTGTGTAAAACTACAGGACACCTTCCATGTTTGCTTAGTTCTCCCTTGTTTACTTTTACAGATTCAGCTGTTTACCAAAAGGCAACTTTACAGTTGCAAACTGGACCTGGGCTCCTTCTGGATTACCGTCTCAAAGGAGTGCCCATGTCTGGCACTGAGAGCTGTGAAACTCCTTCTCCCATTCACAACTACATATCTGTGTGAATCAGGAGTTTCCATTGTGGCCACAACCAAGACCAAAGCCTGACACAGACTCAGAGCAACACTGGAAGCTACTCTGAGAGTGAGCCTTTCCCCCAGTCCACCCAGACAGAGGCAGCCTCACCTGTCTCATTAACAGGTGAACATTAAAGGGGAGTTACCTGTTGTTACCAGTTTGTTGTTGTTTATTTATGTCAAATATAAAGAGTAACTTCTGCCAATGAAAAAAGGTTTACTGGTAAAGCAACTTTCAGGTTCACTCACAGATTATAAGGCTATATTTTCATTTGCACTTTATTTAAATTTTATTACAGTTTATTCATTTAATTAGAAAATTATGTTGAATGCATTTATTTTATCAGCACATTATTAATCTGGTTTCTATGTTTCCCTTTTTTCTCGTCTCTTGTTGTAGTACAACTGAATTATTAATTATTTGGGTGTTATTAAGCCTGACTCCTGCCTCTCAGTTTGATTTGCTCCATGAGTTGTTGACATTGTGTTTTATGTGCAGGTTCACACACAATAAAATTTTTTTGTGATTATTACATTGCATCATGTCATCATCATGTTTATTTGAATGTTTTAGCCGTTAAAATGAATGATTTGATTTAGTTATTAAATATCAATCAAACCAAAAGCAACATCAATTTATTCAGTACAGTGTATGTATGTACGTACAGTGTATGTATGTACAGTGTATGTATCTGAATGGACCCCGGGCCACTCTGTAGTGGAAAAGTTGGGCCTCGAGGTAAAAAAGGTTGAGAAGCTCTAGACCAGCTTTCTTTCCACTTGCCCTCACTTCCTCCTTCCTTATCCTCTGCACTTCCTCACTCACTGTCCTCCATCCATCCTCTTCACTCTCATTTTTCTTTCCACCTCTGCAGCATACTGTCCTCACTCATCAGTACATTCACTCATACACTCATCAACACCATCTGTAATCACTCTTACCTGTTGGAGATCCTTTGCAGCTAAAGCTCTCTGTGCTCTTCTCCTTCCTTAGTGTCAAGCTTCACGTACAGGTCACTATAAGCCTTTTCCTTTGTCTTTGCCACCCGTCTCGTAGTTAAACACACAGACTCCAGGTGTTTCCATCTACTTTCTTCATCTGCCTGGCTACTTTTCTGTTGTGTTTGTGCATGAATGTAAGTATGTATGAGAAAGTACTGCTAACATGTTTAACTGCAGAGTCACAGTTCTCACTATATTTGTATAAATATCACATTTGTGAAGATTTTTCTGTAACTTTGTAGATTGAAAATAATTGTGTGAAACGTTTATAAAAGTAAAAATTTTAATTACTCAAACTAAATAAAAACATTTTTCCTCTTTTCTTTTCCCCAAATATTTGAATCAAGCACAGTTTCACACGTATTACTAACCCACTGGTACTGTTACTGAGGTAAGCACATTGGGCGTTTCTTACCATGGTGAGGAGCAGAGGAAGTATAACGGCAGGAATAAGGCCTTCAACCCGGATCCCCATGAGAACCAGCAAAGATGGGCCATTCTGACACACAAATGAAAACAGCAAATTCATCAGACAGAAATGTGACACAACAAAGTGCAAAATGTTCATCCTGAGGTGCTGACTGCACGGTAAAGAAGCACTGATCCAAGATCTGAACTCACCATGACACCTATGCACTCTCTCCATGCCCACACAAACAGAGGCGACAGCCCTGACACAATCAGGACGCTGGTGAAGCGTCTCTTTATGACAGCAGGATGGTCCCTGAGGACACGGGAAAACGCACAGGAAGTTATCCCAAGCACACAAGTAATACAGATACAAACAGCTTCTGCCATGTGGCTCTGATGCCTGAGCCACATGTGGAGAACTAAGTTGTCAGCGCTCACTAGTGAGCTTTGGTTTAATAATGCACACATACAGTTAACACTGTATTAACTGTACAGTCACACATACCTGTGTTTAGTGCTCAGTAAATGGAAACACAACATTGCTGGATGTGTGTACCAGAAAACAGCACAGTAAAACACACAGCGATGTGTAGCCGACACTGATCAGCTCCATACTGACCCATCAATCAAGTATCAACGTTAATGACAAAGAGCCCCCCCGCATGGAGCTGTAACGAAGACAGAAACAACCCAAAACTATTCAATCTCAACCCAATTCAGTTTGATTTACATAGTGCCAAATCACAGCAGCAGCTGCCTGGCACAGCTTCATACTGTACAGACCCTGCAATAAAATGATTAAACCAGCACGCTGTGAAAGTGTTCATGCTTTAAAGGTGGCCATTTAAATGGTAACTGGTAAATGGACTGGTTCCTATATATAGCTTTTCTACTCCATGTGAGCACTCAGAAAAACTGGCTGCAAGCGCCACGGTTTGCCTGGTGTTGTGGTCGTTTGTGATCTGAGAGGTGTGTGACCTGATTGACCTGAGGCGCCGGGGGAGATGTGGGTGCCCAGGAATCTGAAGATGGAGACAGACTCCACCCTTTCTCCATTTAAAATGAGAGTGGGAGTGGACCTGTCTGTGCCTACTGTAAGCATTCAATAACAGTGCAAAGTACGCAATTTACATCATACGTTTGAAATATTTGGTCCTAATCAGATTTCTCTAACCCCCTTCTCCTGCATTTGTAATATGGCAGCTACTTCCCCTCTCACAGCTGTGTCATAAATCTGAGTACAATTGAAGACATCCTGTACCAACAATGAAGTGTCCAGCTGAACTGAACGACTACAGACCAGTGGCCATTACGTCGCACATCACGAAAAGCTTGGAACATGGAATGTGATACTGCCCTTTACATGCTGCACCATGCCCCAGCTCATCTGTACAAATCTGGCACTCACGTGAGCGTTATGATCTTTGATTTTTCAAGTGCTTTCAATACCATCCAACCAAAGACAAGCTGACAGAGACGACCTGACAGAAAGACCACAGTTTGTCAGGTTGGGAAACTGTGTTTCTGGAACATTAATGAGCAGCACGGCGCTCCCACAGGGGCTCCCACAGGGGCTCCCACAGGGGACTGTCCTGGCTCCACTCCCTTTCACGTTCTGCACGGCAGACTTCAAATACAACTCTGAGTCCTGCCACATCCAGAAACACTCAGCTGAAACTGCCATTGTGGGTGTATCAACAGTGGACAGGATTCTGAATACAGGGATCCTGTAAGTCAGAAAAACGACCTCGTATTGAACACCTGTAAGGTGAAGGAAATGATCGTAGATTTTTAAAGATTCAGGCCTCCTCTGCAGCCTGTGAAAGTCTGTGGGCTGGAAACAAAATAGAAATATCTAGGGTTACACATAAGTAACACACAACACTAGTCCCTGAATACAGACAAAATATACAATAAAGGGCAGAGCTTGCCTCTTGTTGCTAAGGAAACTAAGATCTCCTAACATCTGCAGTAAATTGCTACAGATGTTCAGTCTGTGGGGGCCATTGTGCTGTTCTATGCTGAAGTCAGAAAAATGTGACCTCTAAGTAGGTGGCACTCAAATCATCCACAGTTTTCACAGGAAAGCCTGGCTCACAATTACATGAGTTAGTGCCTCTGCATCTGCCCCGAGTCCAACAGGAGAAGACGACAAAATGCTGATGAAAAAGAAGATGAGGAATGACAGATGAGCTAAAAAATCGGACTGTTAACAGCAGTGATGGACATCGAGAACTGGTTCAATTCTTTGGTATTGTTAGTCTAATCAATTCTAATCAATTCAGCTTATCAGATCCACTGGCACTTACGCTACAATCAGCTGTTTTCAGTTGATCAGTGGTGCAGTCTATATATGTTATTGCACAAGAAGACAAGAGTGCAAACTCTATCTGGGACAGAAACATTCATTATGCTAACACAGCTTTGGTTTCTTCACAGACAGCTCACTAAGGCTAAGCTATGCAAGAACGCAGAGGAACTATAAAGCTGAGTGAATGCTGATCCCAGTCCAGCAGCCAGACCTTCAGCTGGTAGCTAAAGCAGTGATGAGCAGTCAGGCCGCAGCCTCCATTTCTACCTGTTCATGTTTCTAAAGTAGAGTCACTGTGGAGTTCGCTTTAAAGCG
>VOQK01025734.1:15289-25313 GCA_015052645.1 Benitochromis conjunctus | reverse complement strand
CTCGGTTATTAATCTTCAATAAATACATCTTGACCTAAGGATTAAGTGTATGCCCTCTCCACCCCCTTGTCCTCTCCACCCACCCACCATCACCCCACTCCACCCCCTCCACCCCAGCACACACCACCCTCACTCATCTCTCCAGAGATCCTTTGACATGAATTATGAAAAAAAAGGAAAAGAAAAACAACAGCCAAGGGCTGATAGAGCGAGAGAGAGAGAGAGAGAGAGAGAGAGAGAGAGGAGCTGGAACAAATGTTCCAACCTAGATTGACTATTGGGCGAATGATGGCAGCGACCTTGGAGAGGGTCGCCAGGCTCAAGTGGGATTACTTCTTCCCTCTGGGAAAGACAAATAGCATCGCTGGAGACGCGCTCAAATAGAAACCTTGGCACTTATATTGAAGACAGTCACAATAAGTAAAATTGTATGATATTAGAAATAAAAAGAGAACCTTACCTCTAATGTGTGAAACCACCACTAAACAGGACTTTGTTTTGCTAGAATGATTATGAACAACCTGTTATTGCTTCATCATGTGATGAATATTTCTTAGCAGTTAGGCTTAATGAGGGAAGACGCGACTCCTCCCTTGCAGTTCTGTCCACATTGATTACCTGATGCAACACTTAACATAAATGGGCATGGTGAGTTAGGTGACTGTTAATTATATTTAGGATTAGAAATTCTCTAAAAGAAAAATAACATTGATTTAGCAAATTTGCTCTTTATTCACTGTCAACTGCAGTGACATTAAAGGAACTGCCTCTGTTGTAAAGAGTTAGATGAGAAGGTCAAGACCAGTCTGTCTGTAGACAATAATAATGAAGGAATTATTTTATTTATGTTGCAGGAAAAAAATGAGAGATTCACAAAATAGGTAGGTTACATTCAAGTGTAGTCTGTTTCTTGTTTATAGTAAGTTTTAAAAGAGGTGTATTTATATTTCTTTCAGAAGTTGCAAGCAAGCGGCATTCACACACACACATTGGAGGGGGGAGACGGTCTGGAAATCAGAGTATAAACTAGAATATTGTGCAAAAGTCTTGAGCCACCCTTCATTTTTTTTTCCATCTTTTCGAAAGTGTTCTTGCACAATTTTTGTTTGGTAAGACACTTAAAACTGACCAGTGAATCATTCAAGCATAAAAAAGGCATTGAACTCAAAAGATGAATGTGTGCTGTCGACATTTAACAGATGACATGACCTGACACGGGACCTGAGAGATGCATCCAGCCCTTCATCCATCTACGTTAAGCATCATCAGAAATGATCTTAGCGGAAGGGTGGCTGTCAACAAGCTATTCATGAGGAGAGGAACAGGGAGAAAAGGCTGAGGTATGTCAAATTTCTCAAGAACTGAAAAAAACAGTGGCAACAGGTCTTACGGAGCAATGCATCCAAATTTGAGATATTTGGTTCAAATCATCATCAGTGTGTATGCCATTAATGTGATGAAATTATAAATTGGATTTTGATCCACCATGCATTGGAAAGTGTTTGGCGTCATTTTTTACACAAACACACTGTCAATGGAGTAAAAGCGTACGTGGATAGAAAAACACACAACTGAACACTATCAGTCATGGATTGGCCTCCCCAGTGCTCATACCTCAACATTATTGAAGCAGTGTGGCATCATTTTGACAGAGAACAGAAAAAAAGGAAACCAACATTCGTAGAATAGCTGTGAATGACCTTCAAGAAGCCTGGAGAATTATTCCTGAAGTATAAAGGTGATCATACCAAATACTTTCAGGCTCGTTAGATGTTCATATATACTGTGTTTGTATGTTTGCAGCAGGGTCAAGCTGTATCTGCAGCATAGCTTTCCGCATGTATGAACACATTTTAATTGGGAGTTACATGTTGGAGTGGTTCTTCACATATTTTTTACACTTTGAGTGATATACGAATCAAATAAATAATATAAAATCTTAATTAGTGGTATTGAGAGATGTTGACATTGGTGGATTTTACCTTTACATAGAACCAGGCAGACGCTTTCCCAGAACCGAGGAGCCATCTCCTGGCCATAGCTTTAAGACAAGAGACTCATTTCTGTTTGAACGCACAAATGTATATTTTTATTTTTGATAAAACAAATCATGATGTTTTTAATCTCTTTCCAATTCCCGCCCTTGCAGCTTAATATTAAAACACTAAAGAGCAAACATTCAGGGCTTGGCCTCCCCTCCCGCCTTTTCATGCAAGCAACTAAAAGCATGCAAGACTTGAGTGGTTCAGCTACCCTCTCTTTCATTTGCCACTTTAAATGCTGGCTTCAAAATCAACAATTATACTAAGTGATTTGTCACCTCCTACAGCGAGCAAGCAGGCTCTGAAAAATCTGTACCGGAAAGATCCTCTGTCATACGTTGCGATTTTTCTGTCATCTTTGGGCTTTCCATGTTCTGGATGCAGGAATTGTACGTCTCCCATCCCTGGCTGACTTCTCTCCTATCTGCAGTGCCACTAAGAGGTGACAGCTGAGCAATGGCCTTTCGCGGGCGAAGCAATAATTGAAAAGTGTGATGGCTGGCTGCTGGTATAGCGACCATCTGCGAGTCTGAGTGGTTTTGGTGCGTGTTGCACTCGTGGGTGGGGAGGTCGAGGGTTATGCGAGAGCCAGACAGCCTCCCCTAGGGAGCTGTTAACACCTCATAGAAGCCAAAAGGCTCGGAGAATGCCCTTTGCAGAGCCAAGGCTCCTAATGAGAAAGAAGGTGATTATCCCACTGTGATAATCATATAAGCACGTGCTGCTATGAATCCTGACAACAGTACTAATGAGGCAAAACCCAGCAGAAATATGATTAAAGCATCACCATTTCCAGTTTGCAAACAAAAGTTTTTCATGGGCTGAATTATCACTGTTGAACTGGGGGAATCTGACTGGGATACTTGCAGATGGAAAATTTATTGCCCACGATAAACAATTAATGCTGAAATGATTACTCGGTTACACAGCTGATGCACAGAAAATTAATTCCGTCTAAGTTTAATAATTATTTATTTTGTCCATAAATCAAAAACTGTTTTTTTTTGTTGTCTTTTTAAATACTTCAATTATTTCTTATTAATTGTGACATTTTTGTCCACTCTGAGCTGCAACTTAATACCTAATACTGAAAAACAAAACGACCGACTCGTGATACTATTTTGAAACGAGGTGGCTTTTTATGGGTTGGTGGTAAAAATCACTGCATTCATATGCAGCTATAAAGCCAGCGTGAAGGATGACGCGTTAACAAACACAACACGTGAAAAATCAGTATGTGTCTCATGCGCACACTCCCGGGTTAATGCCTGTATGAAGTGCTTTGATGATTGCATTAAAGATGACAAATACCTATATGCCAGCACTGAGAGGAAGAGCTGAGTGATACATTAGCCAATACATTTCTAATACGAACGCTCCTGAATGCATTTCAGTCAGCCTTTGCAGACAGATTACTAGATATTGCATTCCTGTCTAATAATAAAATGAAGAAATAATTATGCAGCTTGCGGGTAACGGGGAGGTGGAGCAGTGATGGATTTGATTAAAGTTGTCAGAGAAAACACACGCTAATGACCGTGTTGATTAGTTACATTGCTCTATTGCTGCTGCTGGTGCAATTAATCTGCAGTATAAACAAAAGTATCATGCTGGCCAGAGCTGTGCTTGCAGTTTGTTTGCTATTGTGTGTGTGTCACACTTTCTATTTTTTTGTGCTATCCAGTCAAACACAAAGTTTTTCTTGTGTGTGTCTGTTATTTGGGGATAGTGCATATTTTAATTTGACAAATATAGCTAAAAAAATATTATTAGAATTTTAAAAAAAATTTCCTTCCATACCTACCGTTTATTTCCCAGCACTTTTTCCTTTCCCATTTTCTGCCTCTTCAAAACTACAAAGCCCTACCCACTGCAGGACCTTATTCAATTAACACATTGCCATAATTGATTGATATCTGTAGCACACATAATCCCCTGTGCTCCTCCTCTCTCTCCCTCACTCCTTCATCCTTCCCTTTCTGAGATCCCAAAATGAAAAAGAGCACACTGTCTCTCCCATGCACACACACACACACACACACACACACACACACACACACACACACACACACACACACACGCTAAGCAGCCAGCCCTCCGTTGCTGCTCCATTAGGTCTGAATTGTAGTTGTGCTGTGTGGGACCCAGGGGAGGTGTTATTGTCAGCCCTGATTTACTCAGCACCATCTGACATGGGGCTGGGGGGCCTGTGAGTGTGTGTGCATGTGTGTGTGTGTGTGCGCGTGTGTGAGGCCATATATGAGAGACAACAGGCGTTCTGCCAGGCTTAGAGTCCTTTACAGGAAGGACTGTTAAAAGCAACAGTTTAACAGTAACCACAAAGCGATAGGCAGCCTTAAACCTCATCAGGATTTCATATTCTACACCTTGTAATTTATATTTTACGAGTGTTATGCTGCCAACACAGGTGGCTTCATGAGAACATGTATTATATTCATGAATTTATTTCTTCCTGCAATTAACAATCATTGGTGAAAAAAACACCCCCACTTTGTTGTGGTTCTGTTGTAATTCAGTAAGTTTATTATGAAATGGTATTATATTGATTTGAATTGAGATATCTGCTGTCCAAGCAGTCAATGTTAAATATTTTAAACAATAAGGTCTGAAATTGGGAGGAACATGGCTCATCCAATCACAAACTGTTTTCATATTATATAATACTATATGCAGCATTTTTGTTTGTTTGTTTTTTCCTATTTCCCACTGCAGTGAATATCAGGTAAAAACAAAAAAACCCTTCACTCACTGATGATTTGTTGTACTAGCCAAGTGTGATGGTCTCCTTTTTAAAAAATAATTTCCATTAAAAGAATGGGGGGAACAGTTGAATAAACTAAATGGTGAATGAAAAAAAAGAGGCTAGTTTGTAGATATTTAAGTGAGGTGTGCATGAGAAAGAGCAACGCACAAATAATTTTTTTTTCTTGTTTATGACTGTGAACTGGCAGTTTTAAAAAGGTATCTAAATTTCATTTGTATGGGTAATTATGACACATTGAAACTGAAAAAAAAAGTTCTCTAAAACACTCTATAACCGGAAAAAGGCATGATATAAAAATAACAACTGTAATGTGCATTATGTTATTAATTAACTTACGTCATGGTTCTATAAATGCTATGACTTTATTTTACAGACATGATAAAAATATATATTATTAAAGGATTTGTTTGGGCTTTTTGCTGTGATATCAGAAATGAGATGAACAGACTGAAGTGTCATTGACAGTCTCATAAACTGAAGTTAACATAACATAGTGTAGCATAAAGGCTGTAAACTGGCTAAGACAAAATCCACCATAAAACCCACATCAAGCAATAATTTGATGTTTTTACATTTTTTTGTATGATTATGAAAAAAAAACACACAAAAAAACTGCAATAATAGGCTTTAGACGCAGTGAACAGCAGATATTTCTAAACCACCTGCACTGTTTTTGTGTTTTGTTTTCATTCTTTATTCTGGACTAGTTTTGTCCTGTTTGTAGCTTCATATGCAACAGCAGACAGATATGAGAGTGGCATTTCATTTGTCATTGGATGCTTGTCTTAAAAATCAAAACATTTAAGAAGAACTTTAAAAAAATGTTGATTATTTTTATTATATGCAGACTGAAATAACATAATTAGTTATTTATGATGAGATTTTAACTGTTATAAAAGTGGGTTAAGATGCTTTCATTCCACTCACTATTTTTTCTTTTTTTTCTTTTCTCTATTGCAAAAATGTAGCTGCTTTTTATAGAAATCCTGTACACAAGTCAAAAATCATGCAGTCTTCAACTGCTTTTAATAGTTTACAGTACAACAACAATCCTACTGATTCACACAACTAAATAAAGTTTGGTTTTCCTAATTAATTTTGATTTAATTATTGTTCTTTCTTGCTTTTTCTGTCTCTGTCATATTCTTCCTTAAATTGCATGCTGCCTTTGTACACTCCACTGTATCACATTACACTTTTCCCCATCTCCTTCTACTTTCTCTGAATTTTCCCACCATTTACTTAGGCGTTACGCTCTTCATTCAACTGAAGTTGTTCTGATTGTAACACCTCATTAGAATACGCTTTTCTCAGCAAGTCCATTCGACAAATTGCATAAATGACCTAATCTAATTTTTCACTCAGAAAATAGTGGATTTCCAACTCAATCTAAAAGAGTGGGGTGACATAATCCCAGTTATTTGCTTAGAGGAGTTCACCCCATGGTCACTAAAATCTCACACCTGCTGAGTGACAGCTGAGAAGTGAAGGTAAAAGAAAGGGAGAAAATGTGATGGGGCCAAGAAACTTGTGAAGCTGCATGAAATGCATGAAGCTATAGCACAGGTGCCACATTACTGCTCTCATTAACACCTTTCCTTTAAGCAAAATCTGCAACAAATAAGCCTTTCAAACCCAAATGCAAACAACCCGGTAAACCGACCGAGCCTTTGACTGTTCACTCTCACCCCCTTACTCTCTTTTCGCGAAACGCTCTCTGGGTCAGGTTACACACCTGGGATGCAACAATGATACCTGCCTCTCAGCTGGAAGGATTCAGCTCTGGTGTTCCTTCCCTTGTTGTTGGAACCTGAGGAGCAGATCAGGCAGCCATTAGCGGCGGAGGAAGTTGGAGGTTACACTTCAAAACAAAAGAAGGGTATGAAGACAGCTGGCTGTTGTCCTCATGTATGTCATATTTTACAAATCTGCATACAAACACGCACAAGGCTGCACAAGACGCAGATTCAGTCTTTCTGCATGCAGCAGTATTTACTTTGACTGCATTATCCAAGAATGGACAGAATGCAAATTTTACATTACGTTTTTACTGGATCTCTTAGTGTAGCGAAAAACAATGTTTTAAACAAAACTGCATGATATAACATAAACTGAAAAAAGAAATAAATGTTTTCAAAGGTGCCCATAAGTATATTGTTTCCATGATGGTTTATTTAATATAAACGTATTTGATCGACATATTTAGAATGCTTGAAATTGAATCAGGTAAAGCAAAATGTCAAAATCACGACTTTAAGAATTTACCCGCTAATGGCTTAAAGATGGTGAGCACAAATATCACAAAAAATGCGTCCATGAAAAAAACAACAGCAGAAAGCAGAAGGATTTAAAACCCGCATCACGCAAAGGTGCATCCATGCCACAAGCCCTTACAGAAGCAAACACGAAAACAGGCAACCACACACATATACACTCGGATGCACGCACACATTTACTGTTTAATCTATTTAATTGAATCTGACTTTGAATAACTAAACAAATGAGGAAATTCACAAGGGGCACTTGATCCCTTCTTGGATAATGGATTGGAGATTCCTTTCCCATAGGGACATTTGGGCAAACAAGACCCAGTAATCTCTGAATTGATGGGTTGACTGCATCAAATTTCTTCACTAAAGAGCTGTTGAACCTCTGATACAGTGTTGGTAGTTAGCCAGATACTCAATTTGCAGACGCAGGCAGAACTGCAGGCTTGCTCTGGTTTCACAGTCAGTGTGGCGATATGTACGATAGATATGCAAGATAAAAAAAAATGCTGCAGGTTAGACGAATAAAGAGTGACTGCCTTGTTGACTGGTTCTTGTTTCCCTATTTTTAACAATAATTGTTCAAGTGCTAAAAATAACCTAAAATGTAACAATAAAAATTCAACTTCAGTCTTCTTCCGAATAACCTCTTCGAACATTTTACTCGATTACTTTTATGAGCGCTCAGTACTCGAGTTGTCTCGTAAGGTATGATGCACTGTTTTGTACAGCAACCAAAAAGGACTGAATTCCATTTTGATTTAGGTGACAAATTTATTAAAGTCCTGTCATTTAATTAGGAATCATCATCATCATCATCATCATTACCAGACAGAATAAATAAGACATAAAACAGTTTTTTCCCCACATAAACAAACATATACATCAGCCCCCGGGTACTACAGTTCTTCCTTGGGGTGGTTTCCAGTAGAATGAAACGAACAAGTTACATCTGAGAACACACAAATGCATAGAAGTAATTGGATCCCTAGGTACCATTTAAGACAACATCTACAATTTTTGCCTATATCCCTGTTCAAGAATGTACAAAGTCCTCATATGCAGGTTCTTAATCATGTCCAAGAAGGGGTTTGTATAAAAATAAAGTCTCCACAATGATAAACCATTATATATATATTTATATAGACATTTGGCAACAACCAGACATTTAAAGACTTTGAATGTTGAACTGAGTTCTCCACCTACCGCACTCTAGTTAACAAAGAGCAGTGGGTGGAGAGGGAGAGTTGGTAAAGCAAACAAAAGGTTGATGTCTAAACTTTCTGAGTGTGTGTGTGGTCTCTATATTGTTCTTAAAGAGCTTATAGTGGTGTCTGAAAATGGAGAATTTGTGAAAAACTCCTTACTTTGCATACAGTATTACTACTGAAGGATAATTGTTAGGCCAAGTCCTTAAAATGAGGAACATTGTCTTCCTTACTTTCATTCAGATAACACACGCTGAATGAACCTGTCAATCAGCTATTGCTGAGATCCAAGGACAGCAATGTGCTTCCTTTCCTTACACAATCACAGCCCTGTGAGACTATTTTTCCAACTCTTAAAATCCAACAGAAGACACAAAAAATGCAGAAAAAAGCTCAGATGTCTTATTGTTGACCAATCAAAACTGCCCATGGTCCACTTCATCTAACCAGGAGGCAGGACTGGCTGGAAAATCTGGGTATCCTCCGCTGCTGCCAGTGGAGAGGTCCGAGCTGGGGCCGTTAGCTGCCGCCATGGAAACCCTCACAGCAGGGTTGATCCCTGGACCGCTGCCTTGGGCCATGATAGATAGGGCAGAGTCAGGGTAGACCAGGTTGGAGATGAGAGGCTGGTGTCTCGGTAGCGCCTGAAGTGACCCCGGTGACTGAGGAAGACTGTAGGGGCTGTTGGAGCGCATGTCGTGGAACTGGTCTTGCGAGGGGGGGGCGCCGTGCTCAAGGGAGAAAGAGTTGTGATTGTTGCCCGCTTGGCGGCCTCCCATAGCTGGAGAGGACTCACTCAGGCTGCTGTAAATGCCGTTAGTGTGGCCAAGCTCTGACATGGGTGGTTCATCTGTTCAACAAGGATAAAGATAAAGGAATAATTAAGATAATTAAGATTACAAGAGTAATTAAAATTTGCAGAAATATTAGCAAAAAAATGTATTTTAATAGAGCTGATGCAGTGTGTTCAGGTCAAGTAAAGCTGCACAAAAGAGACTTCGCAAACCCATTTTCCTGATCGAGGTAACTTCCTTACATTGTTAGCTTGGTGAACTAATGATTAAGCCTTCCTTGAATATAATAAGCTACTAAACCCAGAGAAAATATGAAACGAGAGGATATGCTGCATGTCACAGCTCAGCAAAAACTGTAAGTGGCTTGAGGAGGTTATCAGAGCAGCTTGTGCTGCCTGCTTCCAGTTAGCTAATGTGTTTGTTTTCCACTTACAACAATTCATCATAAACTTCCAGCCAACAAAGTACTTTCTGCAAGCTGAAATTTTACTGCAGCACTTCCTGATGTGGCTGGAATACTAGACACAAAACTTTTATTTGACTATCATCACAGCTTTATGTATCAAAATGTGGAAGGAATCTTGGAAAAGCAGATTTTTGCTCTAAGCAAGCAAGTAAGTAACATTTATTTAAAAACTGCTTTTCACAGACACATAGTCACAAAGTAGAGCAAAATAATAAAAATAGAAATATAATAGAAAATTCAAATAGAACATAAAATATAAAAACAGATGATAAAAATAGCATTTACAAAAGTTAAACACAAATGTGCTCAACAGCTTTTTAAAGGAGTCAGCTAAATGTAGCTGGAGTGGTAGAACTGGTGCCACTGTGTGAAAAGCTCTGGAACTGTAGTCTTCAATCTCATATGAGGAAAATGTAATAAATTTTGAGCCTGTCATCACTTTTAATCTTTTTTTTTTTTCAA
>VOQK01025734.1:3945-15244 GCA_015052645.1 Benitochromis conjunctus | reverse complement strand
CTGCTTGTTAGTACATTTGATCTCTTACTAACAACTTTCGTTCGCCTATCGATATTCCACAGTTCAACAATAATGATGGGTCTGTTCAGTTTTACTGCTATATGAGATCATGTAAAAGACTGGTATACATAATAGATTATTATAAATATTACTGTTTACATACTTACTCATGTGAAAACATATCACAGTATGAAGGCAACAAGTGCAGGCAATGAATTTAATTATGTGCATGCTGGCTCACCTTTATGGCAGTTACAATTAAAGTGAAGGAGCCAGCTTTGTGTTAGTAGTAGCAGCTGTGCTTTTCTTAGGGCACACGTGAAAGAGGTCGTCTCATCTCTTAGTAATTCTGTTGTTGACTCTACCTGTGAAGGACACCTCTGCATCACTGTCCATGCCCTCCTCCTGGATGCTGTCCTTGTCAGATTTGGAGCTTCCCCGTGACCTCTTCATATTGCGAAAGTACTGCCCCCATCTCTGGCGCCCGGCGTCTTTCTTCAGCCTTTTTTCTTTAGCTCGCCTGTTCTGAAACCACACCTGGAGGTTTAAAAAAAGAAGAAGAAATGTTTTTAGTCAACGTTGTGATGATTCATCAGAAATCATTAGATATAAATACAGTGTATGACTGATTAAACTAATCAAAACATAAAACATTTTCAGCTTGATTTGTTTCTGCAATTGATTTAGTTTTCTTAGTGTAAAAGACTTTAAACAAACAGCCACTTTTCTTTTCATCATCGTGACTTCTGAAGAAGTCAAAGTCTCCTACATCTGATGTCCTCGGCTCTTTACGTGATGCACATACTATGCTTTAAAGCATTAAAACAAAATTAATGCTCAAAGACTGTTCGGACACCACTTCACGCCCACTTCAGCTCAAGTGAGAGACTTGAGCAGTGACACCGAACAGTAATCCTGTTCGGTGTCACTGCTAGTGTCCCCTGCATCAGATTTATCATGCATTTAATTAACTTTGTGACAGCTACAAGTCGCCTTCAACTTAGAGCAGACAGGTTATCTCGCTGGTGACTTAGAATATTTGAAATTTTGTGGCTTTGCTTTTCTGATCGGCTCAAACTCACATGCTCACAGACAGCAGGATATGTGCAGCTGGTAGTCTTAATTTGTCTGTAATCTCACTGCCTTCTGATGTCTGTGAAGTCTGATACTAAATGCAAAAACTTCTTGTTTCTCATTCATTTGCTCTTGCACACAAAATGTATTCATTTCAGCCACCAGCACAGAGAGCAGTTTTACATTCTTGTTAATGATATTCCGCCCTGAGTGAACCCTCTTCACCCCTTCCCTTTCACTGAATAATGAGGAGCATTTTAGTGGCTTCTGTCTCTACTTTTGTCCTTGCAAATAAAACAATATATATGACCACCACCCAGCAACCAGGATGAGGCTCTTCAGCAGCAGACAATATGCGAGGGGCCCTCTTAGCATTGTTAACGAGCTTGCACTTAAACCGTGCTGACGTTCATTCAGACTTAATTTTACTCCATCTAGCTGTAAATCCGCCCCCCCCCCCACGCCACCCAGCAGTCACCCACACATACACGTACTTGTTCGTACAGTACACTTGTGCCAGGTCAGCTACAATTGTCCCTTGATAATGAAGTCAGGACACTAATGGAATAGCCTTTAATGGATAATAATGTACTCTACCTGTACAACCCGCATATCCAGGCCCGTCTCTGATGACAGCTGCTCCCGCACGTGGCGAGCTGGTTTGGGAGAGTTATTGTAAGCGTTCTTCAGTGTCTCTAACTGTTTCGCAGTGATGGTCGTTCGTGGCCTTTTTGCTGTAGAATCGGCCTCTGAAAGACAGATGGACAACATACAGTGTCAGCACTGGGCAGATGTTTGTTGAGATTTTATGTGGATCTGAAAAAGTAACAATATTTGTTCTCACTAAACACACTAAATGGACAAATATTTGAAGACAAATTTAGTTGTTTTTTTTTACTGTACAACAACTGTCAAACAATTTACTATAAATAAATAAACTCCAGTCTAGTCCATCCAGCTAATTCTGTACAGACATCCTCAGTCACCAACAGTAAAACTGATAAATATACATACTTATTACAGCAACCAACAGCGCTTAACCTGCATAACATACCGTCTCTTAATTTTACATAAATGGATAAATTCACTTGAGCTCATAAACCCTAAATCTGGATCCCTGTGCATAACTGCATCATGTTCTGCACATCTGTTTGCCAGCACAGCAAAATACAAAGCCATCATCCAAATGGATGCTGCCCAAGTAATTGCACCCTGTCATTAGTAAAATAAACGTGTGTGTTTTTGGTGAAAACTTGTGTTCACTCACTGCATAAATCAGCACAGTAAATTCAAACAAACAGATGGGGAGATAAAAATCGGCCATGCCCACTCTGCCCTATCACGAATGAGCCTGCTGGGACTCTCAGTAATGTGAGGTAAAGGAGAGCACTGATACAAAACAGAGGATCTGATGAATGCCATGTTATATCATTTCAGTGACTACAAGTCAGTTGTTCTTTTCAAACCAGTATAAACACTGCATCTAACTCTAACGCTCAAATTAGTCAGTGCCCCATAATGTAGAAAGGCCTTAAACAATATAAACTAGTGAACTAGTATCTGCCTTGGTTAAAGCAATGTTATTTTGGGTTAAACAGCTATAACTGCATACTTTTATTCTGAAACAGCTTTGGTGGTCTTGAAGCATGTTTAATTTTAATTATGGACTTTAAAAAAAATTAAAATCTATAGTGTAAGGGAATTCTTTTATTTATACACAATACACACAAATAAACGTCAGAAACTATACCTACAAAAAATAATAAGTGGAATGTCAATTTGCAGCATTTTTTAATGTAAAATACATCCATGCAGACATGTTGAAATTACCATTGTATATCATTCCCGTTCTGTAAATAATACTGAAGCCTGCACAAACTCATGCACACGCATTCTTCTCTCACGGTCAGACATACATGCATCTCTCTCTCTGAGTATCTCTGCCCACTATAACAAGAGTTATTGAAAGCTGATCCTTTCAAGTGCAGAGTGCAGATGTAATCCTCCTGACCTGCCTTTTATGCAGTTTAGTATCGATCGGTTTGGAGGCAATGATGCAATTAACGCAGGTGGGTCAAAGTTTAAAGATGACGTCTGTCATGGTAGGTTGCTTAAAACAAGCAGACACACAAAGTACAACATGCCTTGAGTCTTGAGTTTGATAAATTGATTTGCTGACCGTTTTCCGAGCTGTTACACGTGATACAATCATATCTGCAGCTCACCTCTCTGCTTGGCGGTCTCGTAGTCGGCCTTGCAGACCAGCCTGCTGTCCTCCATCAGATAGTACTCGTCACCTGTCGCAAGTTGCCGCTTGCATACAATGCAGGCAAAGCAGTGCAGGTGGTAGACGAAGTCCTGCGCCCTCCTCACCACCTGTGTGGGCGGAATCCCCTGCTGACATGCTGCGCATTTGGTCCCGAATCTCCTTTTGGAAACAGAAGGTTGCCGTCATAATACATCTCATCCAGCAAGCCAAAAATAGAAATTTAAATAAATAAATAATATTCTATATCCGATTTAGCATTGGTTTATTTTCTGAAAGCTGCTCACTTGAAGAAATCGTCTTTGCAGTAGACACTGTCGCCCCTGGTGAAACACTTGTCCGCCAGTTGTGCCTGGCAGTCGCTGCACTTCAGGCACTTGGTGTGCCAGTGGCGATCAAGCACTTTGAGGATAAAGCGATCGACGATGTGTTGATTGCAGCCTGCACACATTGGGATTTCTGCGGGAGACAAGATGGAATCACGACATTTTAGTCTTTTAAAGGAGCCGAGAAAAAAAAAATCACGAAAGGAATCGGTGCGTAAAATGACAGCCGGGCATTCTTATTGTGCTTAATATAAAGGCAGGAGACGAACTCTGAATATTTATCTCCTAATGGACACAACTGTTTAATTATTCAAGACTCCCAATAAGAAAACGTCACGCTTTATAGAGGAAATAAAGAGCGGGAGAGTCAAAACACCGTAAATGTAATGATAGTAATTTGATATTTCATTTCGCCTGACCCATGTTTTTTCGCTTTTTAGCCGTCTCCTCGATTTGTGTGGGGCTTTTAAAAAATATTTTTGGTGAATGTTTTGACTATCGATTTCATTTTGGGAGCGATTTTCTTTAAATATTTGCGCTGCTGTATCAGATAAAGTATTGGCACATTAAAAAAAAGAAGAAGCACCATTTATGTTTTATTGATGCTCATTATCTAGGCCTGAAAACACTGGCAGTCATAATCGCATTGATTTTATCTATGTGTTATTTATTTCGTTGTCGTATTAAAAAACACAAAATTTAACTCAGTTATTAGTTGCAATAAGTAGTAAAATCGCATTTGAAACAGAACAATTAGGCACATTTAAAAATTGAATAATGAACGATTAAATTAAAAGTGATGTGTTATAAGCTATAAAATGATAAGAAATCGGCTAAGTATGAATGGCTTTAAACTGCTTTGTAATGCACACGTCGACAGTTCGTAACAACAGTCATTCATTTAAGTTAAAACACACTAAAACTGAAGAAAAATACATGTGCATAGATTCAGATGTGCATACAAACTGACAGTGATTCGCTGGTTTGCCTGTAAATTTCCCATGTTTGATCGCCCAGATAAAAGAGAGGGACTCACATGACCTGATAACTACACTTCAACGTATTTTTTATAATGTTCCTTCAGTACACTTCCCACTTATGAAGATATAAAATGAATAGATTTCAGGGACGCTTTAAACGTTTAGCATTAAAACAGAACAAAGGCAAAATAAGGACAACTACAATGGCAGGTAAAACCTTACGAGTCCTCTTTATTATTAATTAAAAGAAGCTCAACCACTTCATATTCCATCCGTGCAAGGAATCGCATTCCTATTGTTCTGTTGCGGGCTGTTCATAAAATATGAACGAACCATTTCTTCTGGTATCACCAGCAAGCTGTGCACAAGTGCGGTGGCAGCCACATCAAGAACAGGTGTATCCAGGTCATCATTAATTCAGAGAGCTCTGTAAAACTAGAAAGCTGCGGCCTGTAGCCTCACGGCACACACCAACATGGTGTCCAAGCAATTTGCTCACCTTGGAGGGCCCACTTCAAAATACTAAAATGATACACGAACATCCCAGCTGAAATTACACGCATCACGTCAACAATCTGATAACTTATCAAAATCAACGGTCATGAATATATAACCATGTTCACCTTTGTGCATTTAAAAAAAAAACTTCTGAATGTTTACAAGAAATATTAATTCCCAGTTTATTTGTGAATGCAAAATATGCAAAACATATTTCCAGATTGGAACGGTGGATAAATCTGAGTTAAACCGGATACCCTCCACACAGAGCATCAAACGAAATGTGAAAGACAGTTCAGGCAGATGAAAGGTTAAAAACCGGTGCTTACGATTGCTCCTGCAGATATGTGGAGCAACACGAAAGGAAACGCTGTCAGTCCTGGAAGGTTTGATTTTCCAAAATTAAAGACTACAGCTGTGTAACGAATCCATCACCCAGACACCAGTTATGATAGCACACGCTCAACAGACTGCAATCAGTCTTGTAGCCGTATATGACGGCCTTCTTAAAAGGTGTGTGTGAACACACACACACACACACACACACACACACACACACACACACACACACACACACACACACGCGTGCAAAACGAACAATGTGATTATATTTTGCACTGGTTACCTTTTTGCAACTCCTCGCTGTGGGCCAGCAGAGCGAACAGCATCTCCGCGTTATTTGGTGCCTCTTTTGGAGAGTTGAGCTCAGCATGTCCATCCATTGCTCATGATTAACGCTTACATTAAATCAAACCTGCTTTACTTGTGTCTATCCAAACACACACACACACACACGGGACGTGTTGTCAAATTCGAGCTTGCAGGAGCCCGGGATTGAAACACAAACGCGCGAGAGTCGAAGAGTGCTCGCTTTTATGCTTCACCGTGCTGAAACCGGGGCTGGATTACGCTGCGCCGTTTCCTTGGCGACAGGGAGATGGATTAACATCACCTACTGAGTACCTTACCCCGGATCCGAATAAACAGAAGGTGAGGGGAGAAGCTAATAGCTCTTCAGTTCTCAAAGAGGGACTATAAGGTTGTAGCCTATTACTTTTCAAACATGAAGAGAAAAGATCGGAAAAAAGCGCTTACTTATTTTTATTGAACTGAAATCTGTTTGTCTAGATGCAAGATAGTCATATAGTTTCCCATGAAAAAAATATTCATCCAACCCTGAACATTATTGTGGCAATAACGTTTGATTGATGTCTTCTTTACGAGTTAAAATTTTTGTTTTATGCATAAAAATACCGTAAATACGGAAACACCTGGCAACTTTTTTCCACTGGATAATTGTAATGATTTAACTATTTCAGCTGTTACAACTGCAAATAAAAAACAAACATACAAAAACAACCAAAAACAACAACAAAAAAACCCTGCATGTGCAACCTGATCACATACAACAACCATAGGGGAACATGCCTAGAAAAGGTCAGTATAATACGTCTAAGCTTTCATTTTTCAGTAAGTTTTTTGTGTTCTTTTCAATTAATTAAATTTTCTAATGTAATTTATTTATTTATGTATTTATTGGTTCATGTTCTTCTAGATAATAAATATTATTGTGATTAAAACCGCCACACGACTAAGTATACGCCTTAATTCAGATTCCAATGCATGCGTAAAAGAGACTAATAGCTTTTGACTAAAGCAGTTTCATCTATTCCATAATAATAATAATAATAATAATAATAATAATAATAATAATAATATAATAATAATGATAATACAGTAAATTGAATGATTACATGAATGCTTTCTCTTTGGATTCCCCTGATCGGTCAGATTTTTACATTCATTTTAAATATCTTACTAACTCACGAACACATGCACAACTGCGCACGCATACGCAATCTCCATGTCATGTTGAGTGTGTGCTCGAAGACAAGTGTTTATTCAGGGGAGAGATTGGCTGTTCAATAACATGTTGATCGGGCCAGCACCCCAATGAATTTTATTGACACTGATCTTTGGCACAAAAGAGCGCCTTGGGAAATCTCGGGTAGTGCCACAACCGCCAGGACCCGCTGATGAATCTAAAATCAATGTCCCATTTGCCTGTATTTCAGAAGTATATGAACGACGTTTTGGAGAAAGGTGTGGGGTTCATATGTGCCCCTTTTACTTTTGAGCTTTGTAATAATATTTATGTCATATTGATCGCTCACTTTTGAGGGGGTGAGCCGACAGTAATGTGGCAACAAAGCCATAAAATAACCATCAGAGAAGAGGCCAGTCAGTTAGAAAAAAGGTTGCATCGATGATAATAATAATAATAATAATATATATATATATTTAAATTAAACTAAAAATGTTTAAATCTGATTAGAAATGTAGCTGAAATCGGACTGAAAAATATTTTTGATATTTGAATGATTCGTTATTTCCGATAACATAAGTTAAGTGACTACTGCTACCAAATTATTCCACAAACTAGAAATGAAGAAGCATCGAACATGAGACACTCAATAACATTTCTAGACTACAAGGCACTAACATTTTAAAGCCTAAATTCCATTTTTCATAACCAGCCCCCAGTAGCGGCCTCAGGTGTCACACCTGCCCCGACAGGTGGGACACCTGTTGAGCATGTGTCGTGTTGCTGCGTCCGCTGGTGGGAGCGACTTCTTGCCTGCTGGCAGTCTGTCGTGCGTCCTCACGGAGGCTGCTATTGCCTCAGCGGGCCCGGCACTCTCCCCATATCCGCTTCCTGCGCCATGCGCACGGGTGGTGTGAAATGACAGCACGCGCATAACATCTGTTCCTGTGAGTCTCCAACAATGAAGACTCATTACGGATTCATAACGTCTCCCACACGCAGTGCAGAAGACGCGTCTCTGAACAGTCTATATGCACCACTGTGGGTTGCCCAGCAGTCTTCCTACAACTTTTTTTTTCATGCAGTAACAATAATGTCTTATTTATTTATTTATTTATATATAATAAAATACATACACAGGTTTGCACATATGTATGTATTTGGCATTTTTCTGGAGTGCCGTTGCTTTCCTCGTTACAGCGACTGTTTCATGCTTGTTACAGACCACTTAAATCAATTTTCAGTCCTGCTGTGCAGCACAACACCGTGACGAATTCACGGACCCCACGACGCCCAATTAAACTGTATTTGATAGCTGAGTTTCTCCAAACCCGATGCGTAATTCGTATCAGTTGTAAAAACAGGCAGGCTGTTTTCTTACCTTGGCCAGAATTGTACCGGGAGAAATTCCCGGTGTTTTGACAGCTTGATCCCGGGTGTTCAAGCAGCATTTTCAAGATGCTCCAAAACGAAGACTCACGTCTATGATTCAGCAGCAACAACAACAAAACCTCTAACGCGACACTGAGTATGTGGATTCAAAACCCCGCACTGTCCTGGAGACTTATCCTCTAGAGATGAAGCTGAGGTTTGTTCGACTCTGGATGAATTTCGGCAACAAAGTTAAAACGAACTTCCGTGGACCTTTACCTCTTCGTCAGCCAGCGGGAACTGAAACTTTGAATATTCATCAAGTTGATCTTTAACGTTGTGTCGATACCACTGAAACGAGAGGTGGGAAAGTGAGCCTGCACCCCGCAACCCTACTTCAGCTGAAATAATCGGCGGTCAGCGCTGCCTCTGTCCAGGGTGCTGAAAGGGGAGTTTCCCTAAACAGACTGGAGGGGTGTGTGTCGCTCAAATGTCCCCAGAGGCTACCTTTAAGCGCGCTCACACACACGCACGCACACTTGCCCTCCCCTCTCTCCCTCTCTCTCTCTCTCCTTATCTATGTTGTGTTGCACGTGTCTCTCTCTCAAGGCGCACAATGGGGCAATTGGGCAATGCTCGGGACGCTGCTTCTCCCTTTTGTTTGATTAAAAATAGACCGGCACTGCATTAAGTGGATGGAGTGAACATGCCATTATGTAAGCTTGTTAAAATAAACTCATTTAAAAAAATTCTTGAATTACACACATTTTTCTTTCTGGGACTAGTTTACTGAAATAAACATCAATCACCTAAAAACAAAAAATAAGCTGTTTTTCCATGCAGTGTAAAGTGGTAAAAAGGGGGCATCGCTAACATGTGAAATCTTTTGGCTGGGTCCCATGACTGTGAACTGTTCCCATTAGCACCATATGAGACATAACTACACTGACGTATTCCTACAGCTTTGATTCAATTTTCCTCACCCAGCACGCCAGCCCCATGACTGGTGTAAGCCAATTAGACTCACTATGCCGTTCATTAGTCCACTCGGGGCAATTAGTCCACACATCTAAAACATCCAAAGAAATCAACAATCCCCCCCCCCCTTCATCATAACTGAGCATCATCACATCTCCTCTATAACCTCCTATAAACGCTCACATTTATTATTGCATGACAACAAGCTCAAAACAATGCCTGCTGGATGCTTGTTTTCATGGGTGACTTTGTGTTGTTTTGTGGGTAGTAATCTCTGGTCAACAAGGCTGCACGGATCCCTGTACAGATTAAGGGAGAACTGTAAATCTGGAAGGAGCTGAACGCAGTAACTAGGCTCGTAAAGCCAGTGCAGCATCAAAGGAGCTTAAACCAGAAGCACAACAACAGGAGTGCTTTCCTTTTGCTCTCATCAGCTGTCTTCTCTAAGTGTGCTCTGCATTGTAAAATTATGTAATGACATATTTATCTTCTAGGATTTAAACCACATCTGCGTTAAGGACAATTAATTATCTAATAAGTAACAGGTGACTAACATCCCTATTCATTCTACAATTCTATTATTTCTGTATACTATAAATGCACAAATTAGTGTATGTTTTCGGAGGAATGTGAAGGATATACTGAGGAGCTGTCAGAAATCAATCTCTAAACTTGTGTCACTATGGCTTTTTCCATGGGCACTTTCTTTTCTTCTGCCAGTGTTTTTGTGTTATTCTATCCTCAGCTCCCTCACACGAGTATTATCATGATTATGATCCAACTTCTAAAAGATGCCAAGGCTCTTTTCCCTGTTTGTTTGGCTGCTGTGAAACCTCAAGTGTCATCATGGGAAATTGGTAAAGTGTAATACACCTGGGTCCTACTTAAGAAAGCAGCTGCAATCAGCTCTTAATGATTCCAGATAAGACTCTGCCTTTTACACCTATGAGAACTTTATTATTATTATTTTTTTATATGTTGATCACGAGCTACTTCAGGAGGCTCACAAGTGCCACACAAATGAGGGCTACTTCAAAAGAACAGACATGCTACTTCACATGAAACCTCTGTTGTCCTTCAAGTGGAGGCACTTTCCTGAACAAGTGAGCATTTTAGGTGAAGGACACAAATTTATACTCAGATCTGTTAGGTTTCAAACGTAATAGAAAATCATCTTCACTTATACTTGAATTCTTTTCTCTAAAATGGTTTCAGCTGAAGTGGAAACCCCCCCTCGCTCCCCCGCTATCTATCTATCTATCTATCTATCTATCTATCTATCTATCTATCTATCTATCTATCTATCTATCTATCTATCTATCTATCTATCTATCTATCTATCTATCTATCTATCTATCTATCAGTCTGTTTGTCTGTCTGTCTGTTTGTCTGTCCGTCCATCCATCCATTGATCTATCTATCCTTTTTTATAAACATATATTTATATTATTGTTAAACTATATATTGCAATGCTACTGCTACTAAAACTATAGCTTTATTGATAATTCATTCAATAAAAAAAATGTAAACTAGAAAAAAATCAAAAATACAAAGAAAGATTCAAAAAGATTTGCAAAGATGTATTGATACTTTGGAGCTTGTTTCCCTGAATAATAAAAAAATTTCTACTGACCCCTTAATGGATATAGAATGGGAAAATGCAGTTTCTGATATAAAACTGGACTATTTTGATTAATTTGTGATCCTGGATGTCGAGTAAGTTTAGCATCTACAGAAAGACAGCTGTGAAAGAGAGCTGCAGGGGAGCTAGGAATCCTTTACTTCTTCTTAATTAGACAAAAGCATCACTGAATTTGCAAATTTTGCTTGTCCTACTATTACTGCTATTACTAATCAACAACTCAAAAAATAGAAAATGTTAATGTAATTTTAATCGAACTATGTACATATTTTTTACTACGCTGTAAAGCTAAACAGATATTAAGATTAAGCCTGGTTGTTACACGGACTAAATGTTGTT
>VOQK01025731.1:8681-21702 GCA_015052645.1 Benitochromis conjunctus | reverse complement strand
GGAAATGCGGGGCTTTTTGCTACCTTTGAGAGGGTCATCTGGGATGCTAATACGATTGTTGTAAAAATGTCAACATATTCAAGAATGATTAGATGTAGTTCATATGTAGAGAGACAACACGTGTAATTAACATGAACACTGTTTTTGCTTTTTATATAGTGTGAAATTAAACCCCAAATCAGTTCCTGATACTTTACATAGTAAGGTCCATACCTTAAAACCTTTGAAAGAGCAGCTCATCAGTTCCCCCCTCGAGCAGCTCTTGATGACAGTGGTGAGGGAAGCCTGTGTGTGTGGAGAACACTGAATATATTTGAATAGAATTATGAGCACACGTCTCTGACCTTTCTCACATTTCTCTCTTGCCATCTCTCCTCTCAGTGTGTCCTCTACCTCTGGTCTCTCAAGATCAACCACCCCACCACACTCTTCCTCCTGCGTGGGAACCACGAGTGCCGGCACCTCACAGAGTATTTCACCTTCAAACAGGAATGTAAGTGTGCTGCTTTTCTCAGCCTTATGAAGACCAGCCCAGACCGGCTCATATGCTCTCTGTGCCACTTTAAAATGACCTGTATCAGTCAGTCCTCAGATTTCACACATAGGCAGTCTGGTGCTAATAGTGTGAGTGCAGGAGTCCAGGACTAAGGAAGGATACTTCCTTAGTCCCATTGATAGTGCTTTTCACTTTCACGTACCACAGACACAAATGAGGAATTGAAAACAGTGCAGGGAAACATGTTATGTTAAGTCAGACTTCATGCCAGAGAAGTGGAGTGTTTCCTCTTTTCCCTTTAGTAAAATGACTGGCACCCCATAAATCAACAAACACGTTGAACTGGGAAGTCCCGTCACAACATGCAGCAGTTCATCTGCGAGTCTCCAGCGAGGAGATGATGCCTTTGTCCCGTTTGTGTTGTCGACAGCAAACTGCTGAAGCACGGAGAGCAGCGAGGCATGCTGTTGATGCTATTTAGACAGTTACACTCACACTTTGATTTCAGTCAGTGACAGCTGCGTGTGTGTATGTGTGTGTGTGTGTGTGTGCAGAGCAGGTGTGGAGGTATTTGCATGCAAACTCAGAAAGCAGTCAGCAAAGAATGTCTTGCCAGTTGCAAATAGATTTCACTCACTACATCTCTGCTCACACCCACCCACATGCCACCTCATCTGTAAACACACACACAGAGACACACACAGACACACACAGACAGCTTGCCACCTGTTAGTGCTTCAGGCTGTGGTTGGTTGAGTGTGAGACTATGTATGTAAGCTAGATATGCTGATAGGTAGTAGAGGTTGCCTTCTTTGTTGGACTGGGGTTGAGGCAAGCTTATTGATCGGAAAAGCTTGTTGATCGATAATCAGTTCAACACTAACCGATTTAATCAGAGAGATTAGGGATTGCTGTAGTAACTGACTACAGCTGCGATCACGGCTTCTCTCGTAGCCTTGTCTTGTAGTGCACACAGTCAAGGTTTGTAGAAGTTAGTAAGATGGTGCTTCAGAGCTAATAGTCCCTGTCGGTGTGGCCTCACACACAATGTTTTAACCCGTGTTGCGTTACTGTTTGTCTAAAGTGGTGCATTAATGTTAGAGCGTTTTGTTTTTTCATATTTAACAGTCAAGAGTGGGGATTATTTTATGACTTATTTTATGGCTGATCTGCGCCAGTCTATACACAGCTCAGAGCTATGACGTGGGCAGAATATTGGCTACTGCATTAAGGCTCTGTTGACCATGTTGTTATCCTGGCATGCATAACATCACTGCCCCATCAATTCCTGCCGATTCCTCTACATCCCGCTGTTATTCTCATGAATGATAGGTGTCGCCACTATACCCCCACATCAGCACTCTCCTAGGAGGAAAAGAGGTCGAAAGCTCCCTCTGTATAATCTGTTACACAATGAGACGAGTAACAAACACTAAGAAGTGCACAAGCAGCAGAAACAGCGGCTTGCTACGACGGATTTGACGGCAACTTTGTTGTATGGTAGTTATAATGGGGCTCATAGCCTCGTGAGCAAGAGGGATACAATGACGACCTGTTTTATTTAATCAACGCATTATCTTTGTTCTCATCAATAAACTGTTTTAGCATAGTTTATTATCACCAAGCACACTCATCTAATCTGTTACGATCTACAGCCCCATGATGTAGTTTCTGGGAAGACATGGGTTAGTGTGTGGAGAATATGCCTTAGAGTTCAGCTAGATTCATAAGACAGCATTAACTCTTACTTTAGCTAACTGCAAAAATAGCATTTTCCCATCTCTCATCCCATGAGTAGTGTTTCATTGTTATTTTAACTAAGCATTAAAGCTGTTCATTTACTAAAACGTACATTTTCACAGAGTAAAGAACTTTAATTTCGAAGCTCAAAGCTCCACACTCCCCTTTATGACCTGAAAGTAGTACTGTCTTCAAACTGGCACTTACATTGTACTGTACTGCTTCTATAAGGCATTGACTTCCTCCTGACCTAATCTGACCCTTTCAGGCTTCTGCAAGTGGCACTGCAGAAGCTGTCTGGAAACAATCACCAGTGGCACAGTTGGCAGCGCAGCTCTGCTAGCTGCTCATAACACTTCTACCAAACCTTTGCTGTAGTGAGCAAATTCAACAGATGTTTTACCCTTTCTGTCAGGAATTGTGATTTTCAGACTGAATCACAATCTGTATTTTTACTGCAGGTAAAATTAAATACTCTGAACGGGTGTATGACGCCTGCATGGAGGCCTTTGACTGCCTGCCCCTCGCTGCCCTACTCAACCAGCAGTTCCTGTGTGTACATGGCGGACTCTCACCAGAAATCAACTGCCTAGATGATATAAGAAAAGTAAGTGATCGACCGCTGGCTTGTGACATTGTGCCTAGCAAGTTAATCTCTTATATGTTCCAAGAATACGTGTTAAAGTTTCAGCTCTAATCACAGATCATTCACTCCGCCATGCCTCATTACACCTGATTTTAGCTTTGATGTACAGCCTGTTCCAGTGTTGGCAGGTTTAAATCCAGAATGGGCATTTCCTGTCTGTGCCATGGATGCCCTGGTCAAAGCGTGGCAGGAGAATGTGGCTGTTATTTTATCAATACTTTGTTAAGAATGAAGGATGGATTTATTGTGAAATTCTGAGTTGATCCAGTATTACAAATAATAAAAATTGGCTGATAGCTGAATCTAATACTGATAGTTTTCTGTTAGTTTGGCGTGGACACAAAGAAATCATTAGATCAGAGCAAGAGCAAATGCCAACAACTGAGCGAGGGGGGCTGTTATTGTGTGTGTATGTCGATAATAGCAAACACTGAAATACATTTCTTGCATGCAGCAATGAATTTTGTTCGCTCAAAATAATTTTCTCCTCAAAATGCAACAACACTTGTGAAAATTATTTACATGCGCTCAGAATAGAGGCACAAAAATGACGCCATACATTCTGCTTTGTGTCTGATAGGAAAAAAAAAAAGAAAAGTTATTGGCAGATATTGTTGTGTCAGTCTTAAAAATCCAATTTGGTGGGGCTCTAGTCAAAATAAAAAGGCCAGAAATTGTTTATCGGTTTTAATTGTTTAACATGGGTTGACTATACGTTGTAGCCATTCACAAGCCTCTCAGTTTGTTACACTAGTTCTGTCAGCAGGTACAGAACAGAGAGAGGTTTGTGGCCTGTGGGTTGAAAATGCATTTTTTCAGTTCCTTTACTTTGTGGCCATTTTGTCACAACCAATCAGGGCCTCTGCTAAGCATGTTTGTATTTTGTGCTCTGCAGTTAGACAGATTTAAAGAGCCTCCAGCATTCGGGCCAATGTGCGACCTGATTTGGGCAGACCCTGGTGAGGACTACGGCAGTGAAAAAACATCAGAACACTTCAACCACAACTCCGTCAGAGGCTGCTCTTACTTTTTCAGGTAAAACTTCTGCTTTAATGTTGCTGTTGTGCTCTGCACAAGTACTGCTCTTGTAAACCAATTTAATAATAATAATAATGATGATGAATCAAATAGAAAATGAGCTTGCAGGTCACAGGTTGTGGATTCATTGTTTTATAGGTCAATCAGCTTATTGAGGCACTTTCAAAAATGGCCTTCTCAAAACAGGTTAGCAGATAAAAACAGCATGTTCAAAATAGGTCAACACATTCAGTATGCCTTTACAAAATAGGTCAACAGATTCAAAGAGCTCCTTCACAATATTCTGTGGAAATGGGTCCAGCAACGGTCAAGAGCAGACAAACATGTTCGAGATTAGCACATTTAAATGTCTTCTTTAGAATTCTGCGGGTTTAAAGATACAAAACGCTTATTCAGAGTAGGAAACAACAGCCAGGCGATTACATGTAATAAGATTAGAGAGGAAAAACATGTGAACAATGCCTATCACAATCCTTTATGACAGAAAATGTTAGCTTGAGATAAGCTAAATCGGTTTGCCTGGAGCTAGTTACATCAGCTGTGTGCAAGTTGACATGTGACCAGCTTCCCCAGTAAGTCTGTATTAAGTGAAGATAAATGCATCAGTGAATTAAGAGATTGCGCCCGACCTTACCTCGAGATGGCAGCTTAGGGGAGTCGGTCAGCCACTTTGGATGGACATGTCACAGCTTTCATTTTGTGGTCTCCACGTGATCAGTTTCTTAAGTACTTTTAAGAAACTATGACATAAATACTTTATTTAGCTCATATTTGGAGAAAGACTTTTGTCACAGCAGTTTGCAGTGTTTCACATTACACATGCATAACTCACGATGTCAGAATGTTTAAAGCTAACTAAGGCCTCAGTCACAAAGGCCTAGAGACCAGTCAGCGACCATCTGGCAACCACTTGACGAAAAATGGACATTCCCTGAACTGTTGATGAGCGGTTGCTGGCAGTTCCTGGGAAATCAGCTGCTAAAACCCAATTCACTCAGGCCTATAGACCAGGCAGTGATTTCTTGGCATCTTGCAACTCTGTGCTAGCAAAAAGTGTGTATTCCTCGACTGCTCGGTGGAGGTTCCTGGCTGAAATTGGTCACAATCAGCTGTAAGGTGCTGCTCTGAAAACCCTCCTTCTGATTGCTTTGGTTGTCAGCAGGTTGCTGTGTTTGACAGATGTTTGCATAGAAGACGCCAGCTAGTCTGCAAACACTTGCACACTTCTCACTAAGCAGTAGTGAAACATGAAAAGTGCGAGGCAAATCAGAAATTAGGAATGTTTACCTTCAGACTAAAGGTTGTAACTGTGACTGATGCCTCAGAAAGCTAACATTAGATGAATATTGTAGCATCTCAATTAATGTAAAAGTATAACAGATGCTAGCATAGTTTAAAATTGTGGTTAAAATGCTGTCTAAACCACTTATTAGATTTGGGGTTTTTTTTACATTTATATTTCACAAAAATAAAAACAAAATATCTTAACTGACTGGCTAAAAGACTGTTACCACAAACTTTGTGATTGCTGCTAACTCTGAAATGCACAGCTGTGTGCAAGAATATAATTAAAACATAGCTACCTTAATAAAGTTTTGGGAAATAAGAACACATTGATACTGAATATAGACGTGACTTGTCGGCGGTTTTGTGAAAGTCTGTAGTACCCGAGTTAAAAGTTGATCACTTTTGATTGGCAGTGCTATAGACATTTCCTCCTTTCAGGCATATCTTAAGGTGATGTGATTTTGTTTAGTTGATCACTAGTTTAGATGAAATAGTGTAAGACTGCCCAGTTTATCAAATGTTAAAGCAAAGTAATAGTGATAAAACACAAGACAGTGTTTTGTCTTGTGTTGTAAGTCCCTCAGAGCCCAGGTTTACTTACTAATTAGTGGAGCTAGAGCCAAGACTATGGAAGGAGACGTTTTAGTCATCAAGATTTACATCAAAAGAACTTGAAAGTAAAACAAGGTTTCCTTTGATGAACCTGCTGAATGATTATTTAACAGCTGCTTGCAGCATGCTCTCATTTATCTCTGCATCACTGAGGATCTTCTTTGAGCAGCACTCGCTAGTGTTCCTCCAACACCCCCCCGTTGCCCCTCCCCACCCTCTTTCCTTTCTTGTATTAATCAGTTTTTGTTTGTTTTTGTTTAAAGTTCAAGGAAAATAATCTGTGAGATTGTGGAGTTTTTGGTTTTTTTTGCCCACACTGGTCAATAATTGCATGGTGGTTGCTGAGTTGCTGAGTAAAATGGACAAATAATTGTGACCATGATTTTGCCTTAATCAAATATTAATAGTGGTTAAAACATTAAAGTCTGTTCATGTTGCACATATCAGAAACAATTGGGGCTAGAATGATGTTGCTTTGTTTACTCCCGCTAATTTCCTGAGCTAATGGGATAAGTTGTACTCTAAAGTAAAATAGTTGTCCTCATGTAGCCTCTCTGCTTGTTCTAAACTTTCTGGAGAGGCCAGCCAGTACTGCTAAATGCCCATAAATATACCAGAGTAACCGCTGGATGCTGTGCATCTTCAAACTCTGAGCTTAAGAGGCCAGAGGGCACAGCATGCTGAAAATAAACATGAAGGCATTTCCTCAGGCCAACAGTCAATTAGTAACTGATCTTAAGAAGCCTCACGCTGCTCCGTCTAATGGTTTAAATTTGGAATAGGCTTGACCGCTCTGTTAGTGGTTTTAACTGGTCAGCCTTCTCTGTCTCGTTCTCTCTTTGCAGCTACTCAGCAGTCTGTGACTTTTTGGTAAATAATAACTTGCTGTCAGTAATAAGAGCCCATGAAGCACAGGATGCAGGGTAAGTGGTATTTTGAAAATACATTTCCAGCATTTGATGATATGGAACATGTTTAATGGGTCACTCTTATTTGTGATTGCACAGGTATCGGATGTACAGAAAAAGCCAGACCACAGGTTTCCCTTCATTAATCACAATCTTTTCAGCTCCAAATTACCTAGATGTCTACAACAACAAAGGTCTCTGTCTTTTTTTTCTTCACGGCCACTCTCATTGTTGTATTTTTCTTGCATTTACCCGGCTTCAGTCCTTCAATGTCTCCTCCCATCTCCTCCCCCCTTTCTATCCTAGCTGCTGTATTAAAATACGAGAACAACGTGATGAACATCCGACAGTTCAACTGCTCCCCACACCCTTACTGGTTGCCCAACTTTATGGATGTCTTCACGTGGTCTCTGCCTTTTGTTGGAGAGAAAGGTACGTCTGGTGCCGAGTTTGAAAAAAGTGGATTGGAGGCCAAAACCAATTTTTGTATTGAGCTGTCTATGATTCATTTACAGTGACAGAGATGCTGGTGAATGTGCTCAACATTTGCTCCGACGATGAGCTCATGTCAGAGGGAGACGACCTGTATGAAGGTAGGTAAAAAAAAATGCATGTGTATTGTTACTAAAGAAGCATCCACTCTAAAACATTCATCTACAAATGTTTCTGACAAATACTTCACTCATAAACATAACCAATGGCCTGGGACCAGTACAGATTAAAAAACAGAAGGAAATAAACACTATATTGGGAGGGTTCATTAGCAAATACTTAGTGTGTTTTTGCACAGTGATAATCGAGCTGAATTGAGAAGAAGCTGAAATGAAAGCAGTGCGCATGCAGACAAACTGTTTGTCTAGTTAGCGATTTTTGGCCGTCCACCTCTCTTTCTAACACCAAACCTACTGGTCATCATTCTGCTAGCATCAGTCATATGGTCAGACCTATGACAGGCTGATGTGATGTCTTTTTCAAACTTTTTTTTATAGTTACCAGTGACCACGTACTCAGTAAAATCAAACCCTTTTTACTTGGTGATAAACCAGATTAAGGTGTCCTGGATAGAGTTGTTTGTGTAGCTCTTCACAAACTTCTCAGTGGGTTTGAATTTTTGTTATTTTGGACAAATGCATCCAAACAATGACAAGAAAACTTCTCACTTTCTTTCTGTTCTTCACACATTACAGTAACCTGTGAATTGTGGCTAGATCGTGAGCTGGATGAGCTACTAGTCACACTGTAGACTTTGTTTTTAGTACTTTGTTCTCCAGAATTGTGGCAATCAGGAAACAAAGGAAATAATCTTTCTCACTGACACGCATCAAAAATCGTTTTTCACTAATTTTAAAATATAGGGTAACGGCAGGGTTAGGATTATTATCTATGGTAAGTCAGACCTGAGAAGGTTAACACATTTTTTACATGTATGAAAGCTAAATGTAGTTTCAGGCATGTTTGTGTCTAAAAATCCATAAATATAGAAGGCCTGCTCATCTGTGCACATCTGCTTAGGGTGTAGACTTTAAAAAGAATCGTTTCTGCTTCTTCAGTGAATGACTATTTCAATTTGGCTTTTAAATTGGATGAAGTGATAATGAGTCGTGGCACTCACTTAGCTGACATGGAATGCTGGAAGGTGATTTATGTGTAGCACTTAATCATAATTCAGCCTCTGTCACACATGGCTGATGTTGATGAGGGAGTTCTGGTCCCTGAAGTACACGCACTCTGCTCTGACACACACGCGTGACCAAAGAGGGCGAAGAATATCAGTCCCACAGGATGGACAGCGCTGTGTGCTTTGTCTTAACTCATGCACTGTTTTCAGGTGGCACCTCAGCAATGCGTAAGGAGGTTATTCGGAACAAGATTCGTGCTGTGGGAAAAATGGCCCGAGTCTTCGCAGTTCTCAGGTCTGCCTCTTTATTTTCTTCTTTTAAATAAGCAAAATATAAATCCTTTTGGAAATGCTTGTGTTCATGTATAAATGCTAAAGGGATTTCAATGAGCTACTGGGTCATCAGAATACCCAAAATAATTTGCAGGGCACCACAGGGCCAGGATGCAGCAGTAGTAGTGAAGCTGAGTTTGAAAACACAGCCTTGGCCTGCTGGGATTAATGAGCGGGCACCAGATGAGTCACGATGCACCTAGACTCTGTAATGACATTAGACATTATTCCAGATTAATGATCGTCACACTGCTGCAAGTGGACAAGCAGCCTATTTGTCAAGTGGCTCTGTATTTCGAATATTGAAAAGGGGGGGTGGCGGGGGGTAAAAGAAGACTAATGACAGTTTCTCAGTGTGCCTTTTTTATTTATTCATGTTTGTCACATTTTTTTTTTTAAATGCACAGATGTCTCTGTAGGATAAGAAAAGGTGAAGTTTGGCTTTGAAGTGTCTCAAAGTTTCTAAGGACTCATTGAAAATTCAGCATGTTAACATAAAAGTGTGCTGACGCAAATCTGTACACTAAGACCCGAGTCTTAAAAATATTGGTTCAGCTGCTAAAATTGACACAAGTTGTCAGTGACCCAATTACAGAAGCAGGACACATGCTAGCAGGTTGGCTGGAGACGATTAGTGCAGATAGTCCATCAAACCAAACAAAGAGTGGGTGAGACGGAGCAGGTGAAACATCCAGTGACCTCATGACCTCGTGGTTCGAAAACCGCCTCTAACCGCCAGGTGTGGGTCGCTGTGCTCGTTGGAACGTAAACTGTGTGTGCTCTTCATGTACCTGTGTGTTGTTTTTGGACTAGGGAGGAAAGTGAGAGTGTGTTAACACTCAAAGGCCTGACCCCAACTGGAACTCTTCCAGTGGGAGTGTTGTCTGGGGGAAAGCAGACCTTACAGAGCGGTAAGTGTTTCTTATGCTGTGTAACCTTTCCACTGTGTCCATTTACCACTTAGCTCTAACTCGACAGGCTCATTTCTTCACCCGGTGTCACAGAGTCTGTTTGTTTTTTTTTTTTCTTAAGCACACCTGTTTTTTCCCCTATTTTTCCTTTTTTTACCCACTTAGCTTTCTTGCTAAGATTTAAGTTTAAAGATTGATACTGTCCATATTTTCTTGTGGCAGTTATCCTAGCCTGCTCAGGTTACATCCACACTAATATATACATTATACACTCGCTGGCATGTGAAGCAAGTCAGAAGACATCATTTCTGATGTTCGCAGTATTACTGTCAGGTCTCGTAACTCCTCCCTCTGATACCCCGATGTCTGTGGGTATGTGTAATACGTTTTGCAACTAAATGATATCATTGCTATTTTTCTTTTTCTTTTTTTTTGCAGTTGATTATGTTTATTCTGTAGCAATGTTGTTTTCATTTCAGCTGATTACGTAGTTGGATGATCAATATGCTTTAACCATCAGTTTTACTTTCAGACTTTCAGATCTGTTGTATTGGCTTCAAACTCTGATGCAACGTTTTGAGTGTGGAGTCATAAAAACTGACACATTTCAATACGTTTGCTCTAATTATTGTTTCCCTTCAATTGAGTACAACTCTAATGGGCTCAGCTGTAGAGTTAACCTTCACAAAAAATAATTTGGTTGTGTTGCGACTAAACGAATAGTCTAATATGGTGAAGCCACAGCTTCTGTGTTGGCGGTTTGCCATTCACGAAGAATTAAACCTGATCATTTCCTTCTGTTTGGGTTGCAACAGAGGCAGTGTGGAAAATACAGACGTAGCTGTGCATCTCACTGATGCTGAAGAGACATATACTCAGATACATTATGAGACGGCGCTATGCATGGGAGACGGGGAACATGCAAACACATGTCACAACATGTCCTAATATATAAGTACCCAGTGTCATTTCAAAACTGCTGGGCCATTCCATCTCAAATCAAACAATTTTAAGAACATTTTCTCCAATATGCATAAAAATGTCACGCGCTGACGTTTGACTGTTTCTTAATATTATAAAGTTGTATTTGACAATAATGCAAAATGAATCATGTGCAGTAATATTTAATGTGAAATTTTTAGTCCCTGAAATAAAGAAAATGCTGTTTTCATGTAACTTTCATGCTGGATTGAGCAAGTAGAACAAGTTGAATCACAGAAATACCAGTAGATGGTTCACAAAATTCTGCACTTTCTAGATGGTTCTCTAATTATAACTGAGAAAATACATTTGTGAAATGACTGATTTTTTAGATCTGGATGTGTTTCATAATTCAGGTTAAATTAAAAAGGCCCACGATGATTTGAGCTGGGATGAACCTGCTGCCATGTGGGAGACTTTTTTCTTTTAAGAATAACTCCAGTATGTTATAAAAGAAGCATCCAATGATTGTTTTCAGCTTTATTAAACCCATGATTGGTAATATTGATGATGTTATTATTATCAGCTACACTCATAGCAGCCAAGCTCCACTGAATGTCTGTCTGTGAATATTCAGCTTGTGAAGAGCAGCTTCCCCATTATAGTTTCTTTGAGGTGGAGATCAATGGTGGTATTCCCGCCACAGGAAGCAGTTTCAGGACTTTGACTGCCCCCTGCCCCCATGCGGCAGAAAGCTTTGGGGCTGAGCCGTGGGCCGGCCGGTCGAGGAGGTCAGCCTGTCACCTGGAAGTGGCTGCTGACCCTTTGATCTAAAGGTCAGCACCTGGCCTCAACTGCCACAGGACATGCTGGGAGCCATGCTCTGCCATGCTGGAGGCTCACAGAAGTTGCAGAGCAATCAAAGGGAAAACCACATGTTGTGACCTTTCTGAGAATGTCATTGTTCATGTCTGTTCCCCCGGTCACAGCTTTCAGATCAGCTAGGCCAGTTCAAACAAGGGGAGCAGTGGGCTGTGTGTATGTGATTCTCCACGTCTTTTTTCCCCTGGCTGTGGTTCTTGTTTGTTTTAATCTTGATGATAATATACCTGCGCATTTTATGAACACATAACATCATTGTTGGGCCAGTTAACTCCAGTTAACTTTAAAGGAGAAATATTCATCGTGTTTCCAAAAGCGGTAAAAACTTCTGTTAGTTCACTTTGACATGAAGCTGATTGCACATGCATAAATGAGTGTGTTTCTGCAGGGGACATGTGACTGCATGTGTGTTCAGCCTTTGGCTGGACTGCCTGGTCATGGTTTTGCATCTTGCCCCCATGTTAGACTCTTAGTGTTTAACCAAACCCCCCCTCGGCTCTCCACACCTAAGTCCTCGTGACCCTTTATCACCAACACCGACTTAAAACTCCAACAGACTTCTTCACTCCAACCGTTCCACCCAATGGCCTAAGTGTTTAGGTGACGTTTCAAAGCTGCTATGAATTTTTGCCTCCCTTTGAATGAGTCATGGGCGTTGGCCTATATTCTGCCATCGGTTTCTCCAGATTATTCCACGGGGGTGTTCAGATTTATTTTTTTATACTGTTGTATTTATTGTCTCTGGCTACTTTGATGACTTCCTTTTTCCCCCTCCTTCCTCAACTCCCATTAACATAGCTACCATTGAGGCAGCTAAAGCAAAAGGTATGCATTGGCTGTTTGGCTCAAATCCCCCTGTCTGTGTTTTGTGTGTGTTGTTCACCCTTTAACACAGACCCACTCCTCAAATGTGTTTTTCCCCCCTTTCTGTAGTGTCCCCAATGTTTCTTTCTATTGATTATCCTGTTATAGTGAATCCCGTTATGGCTGGTTGCTCTTGCATCATCAGAATCTGTTGATAACACTGGTCCTGTCTTTGTAAAACTCTTAGCACTAGTGTTTTCTTTGACCAGGCAGAATAAGGTGGAAACAGAACATGGATTGAAATGAAATTGTTGAATGAGAAAAAAGATGAACATAAGTAACTGCTTTTTTGCAACAGCTGTCGGATTTCCCATTAAAAACTGATAGGAACAATCAAGTTGATCTTCATCGGGGCTATAATGGACACCAATTTTAGACCTTTGAATCTGTAGCGAGTCTTCAAATATCTGCAGATATAAGGTTTCAGCTCATTAGCTAAACTCTTTGTGTGCTTGTGATATTTGGCACATTTTTGATATTGAAGTTATTCCTAAGCACTGATGGGATCCAGTCAAATTTTGACTACTAAGCCATTCATGTGGTCACATGCTACAGTGGAAGTGGTGTTTAACGTTAGACCAATGTGAATGGCTAAAATGAAATGCCCTTGTCTGAGAATATGTAATACTTAGGCCCAGGCACAATCCTAAAATAGCGCTTATTTCAAGTTGTGCTGTTTACTAAACACAGATGCAGTCGATTCATTTTAAATTCAAGCACAGAAAATAAGGCGTGCCCCCCCCCCCCCCCCCCCCCCAAATCCAA
>VOQK01025730.1:10949-21578 GCA_015052645.1 Benitochromis conjunctus | reverse complement strand
GACTATGAGTCCAGTTCTACACCTGGTTCAGGCCCAGATAGCCTGGGTGTCACGGCCGGGTGGCCAACTCAAGGAAAACGGACTCAAATGCAGACGGCAATCGGAGGCTCTGGCATTACGTGAAAATAGTGCTTTATTTACAAACCGTGAAATGTGTAACAGGAAGACAAAACTAGGCTATGAACTAAGGGCTAGAAGCAAACTGTGAATGCAAGTAAACACTGTGAGCTATTAGAACTAGGGAGTAGATCAAACAATGAAGCCTTTAGGCTGACGAGGGCTTGGGCTGTGAAATACAATATACACTGGTACACTTGAAACGGGGAGCTTTCGGGGTCAGACTGGGTAAAGGTCCCGGGGAATTCAGGGCCACTGAAACGAGAGGACACAAATGTCAGATGGAGTTCCAAGTGTTTGTTCCAGAGAGAGTAGGCGGAGGCTGAACCCTCCACGTTCAGTCTCTACCTATAACAAGTAAGACTGTTTCACGCAGGGGTAAGTAGTCTGGGTGAGCCAAGGTGGGAGTCCTGAGGTGGTCCAACGAATCCAGTAGCTGTGGCAAGGGAGGCAAGCAGGTGAGTGCTGTGAGCAGGTGTAGAGAGCAAGATGCTGCTGAGCAAACCAGCGCCTAAGTGCAGGTAAATATTGCAGCGCTGAGTTATGTCCAGAAGAGTTGCTGGGTACAAAGAGAGTACAAAGGGGAGTAGCAAGAATTACTGTGAACGAGATTCACTTAGCTGTGACGGCCTACACCAACAATGGTTAGCTAAAGATCTGGCGAAGAGTGTTGTTAGCGCTGGTCCTAAATACCGGCAGGTAAATTACCCACAGGTACGGCATGCCTGAAGAGCTGCGGTGACCCCACCCAGAGGAGGAACCAGCGGCACAGCGGAAAAACCCCAGACCTCACTCGTACCATGACACTGGGGGAAGAAGCTCCTCCCCATTCTCTCTGTGTTGGCCTTAAGGGAGCGTGATGATGACATGATGGTGAAGACGGAATGATCTGGAAGAAATCAGCTGCTTCTAAACGGAGCTAAAAACCACAGAGGTGCTGATGGACTTAAGAAGGAAGAGGACAGCAGCATGACTGGCACAGGGTCTTGGCGGTGGAGGAGTACAGGTATCTGGGCTTTCCCATCAACCAACCAGGCTTATACATAAAGACATGTACTTAGTTGTGGTCTGATCTTATTTTTTATTACACTTTTTAATGGCAAATACACATAAATTCTAGCATTATTAATGATAGTTAACTATTTAAAATAGGTTAATTTACCGTTTATTTGACTTTTCAGTTTTGCAGTTGGAGTCATTATTTAAATCTGTAAAATTAAGCTTTCAGGCACTGGCTTACTTGGTGACATTTAAATCTAACAGATATACCCAGACACAATAAAAGAAAACCACAAGCTTGTGTTAACAGTGTCATTGTAAACCTCCATGCAAGTCATTCATTTTAGACAAATCTACTAGACTCCCATAATCCTTTTGTGACTCTCACTTGGCCAGCCCCATGGGTGCCATTTAAAAAGCCTTTTCAGGATTGTCCCTCTAATCCTCCTATCCTGTCCTATTACGGCTGCTTGTTTGGTGGGGATTGTTGGATTTGTTAAAGGTTGTTTGTGTGTATGTGTGTGTGTTTTCCCTTCCTGCCCAACACTTAAGTGCCCTTAACTTGATTTTGATGAGCTTAGAATTCAGTTCAGGACCAGTCAAAGCGGTTCAACAGTGAGTTCAAAGATAGAAATACTTATGCAGGGACTACCTTATCGTATTCTGTGTTATTGCATATTATGTATCTAAAAATCCATAGCAAAATTTATAAAAACTATTATAGTTTACATGTTGTGTTCAATCAAAGTATAGATTAAGTTACTTAACCCCAATAAAAGGATTAGCCAAATCTAAGCACCATTTTTTTTGTAAAATATTCACGCAGAATCCAAAAATATTTCTTGGGGTCTTAAATGTAAATTGAATTTTGTCACAATTAAGACAGCATTTACAGCACTGTGGAAAAGTATTTGCCTTGGATTTCTCATATGGTTGCAGTTTCTACTCAGCTGACCTTAGCTGAGGCAAATTCCTTAGATGCTCTTTAGATGTTATTCTGAGTTCTTTTGTGCCCTCCTGTATGAGTTGTAAGTCCATTCTCGGAGTTTGGTAGACCGACCACTCCTGGGGGTGTTCACTACTGTTCTGTTTTCTCATTGTGGTGTGCTGCAGTCCAAAAGATTTAGAAATGGCTTTGTATTACATACAGTGAAAACTATGTCAAAAGAAATGACAGAAATCAGGATAGGAGGCAAATATTTTTTCACAACACTGTAGCTTACAACAAAATAGAACACAGTTATCGAAACCCAGCAGAAACGACTGGATCACCACCCTCAGCATGTCTTTCATTGTCAGGGGAACTTAAGCTTGGCAAGACTTCTGTTTATCGCTGCCTTTTTGTTCACTTTTGCAACTTCTCTCTCATTTTCTTAATCATTTAAAGGTGTTTCCCCTGGACTGTGTCAGTGGCTCTTCACTAATCTCTTGACCCTCCTTGGGAATATTGATTTTCCCTGGCTCAGAGTCTTAACTTGGATATTCTCCCTGCCTGAATTACTCATATTTTGTACACACACTTATTCTTCTCTGTGTTCCCCATATCACTCTTGACTACCATTGAACATGTTGTAAGGCCACTCTATTGTGTGCAATCTAACAAAGCATGTAAAGTTAATTACAGTTAATATATTAATATATCACTGGAGCTCATCCCCCTTTAATCTATAAGAGTCTGAAATAGCTACTGGTACAATTAAAAATGGCACTCTGTTCTTTGCTAAATTTCATTTTTCAATAACTAAAGAAAGAAATTTAAAAAATGTACTTTTCCACCAGTATGTAATTCATTTTACTGATGAATTTTCATCACGCTTCTCTACAATGACACACCAAATGTAAATTTGTTTGTATGATGTCAAAGCCATGGGTCAGTAATTCTAATTTTTTCTAGTCAGACCGTGAAATAGTGCAAAACCCATACAGTATTTCATCCCTGTTGTGCTCATGTACCGTCTACTCTACTGTTTTGTTACGGTCAGCAAAGGTCCGGCAATCATCTCAAAATATACATAAATCTTCACAATGTGGCTTTACTTTTTTTTTTCTTTGCTAAAAATTAAGAGCTGCCCCCTCCAGTTGCATCCCCTAGCTACTCAGCAGCATTGTTAAAACCATTTTCTCATTAATCTCAGTATATTGGCTTGTTATCTTAATGAGTGCTTAATTAGTCTGAGCTGCAGTACTAGACTGTGCTAAGAACGCTCTTATAGACTGAGGCAGAATTGAAATATACATGAACAAAGCTCACTGAGAAGTCTATCCACCTTCAATTCAGTTCCTCAAAAAACTAGATAGTTTTCTGCAACTTTCAGTGAAATATTACTAGCAGGAACTGTGGGGCAACTGTGGGGTTATATCACCTCACAAAAGAAAAAAGCCACTTAAATGGCATTATATCTGCAGGCAGTGATGCACAACGTCATTTGAATCCCCCTTAAAAACTGGCAGATGCAGCTTAATTGGAGCTTTAGTTGCAAAAAATAAAAAATAAATTAAAAAAAGATAATGAAACTACCCTGTTTCTTTTGTAGCTTAGGGTCCTATTTGTTGCTGACAACAGCTATCACAGTGGCAAGCAAATAGGAAAATACCGTGAAGAGAGGGAAAAAAGTAAAATTCACTGCATTTTTATGGCGCTTTGGGTAATTTTGTTTCACAGGGTTCACAGCAAGCTCAGATAACTCTAACCACTTTGTTCAGTTACCTAACAACTAAAGAAAGATGAGCTGATATCTTTATACTGCTCACTTTGGTTGAAATAACTCAGCAACTCCTTACTGATATATTGTAAATATCTTTGAAATTATAACCATGCTATGGTTAGATACTAGTATTTCCTTTTCCTGTGATCTCTATAGAAATGGGACAGTGAAATAACTCTAAACATACAGTGAAATACCTCCACAAATTGATTAATTGTTTTAAATTATTTATTTAGTTATTTTTTATTTACTTTTGACAAAGAAATACCTGGAACACTTTACATAAGTATTACACGAGTGATTTGCACAAGTTAAAAAATCTTAACTAAAAATTAATTTTAAGCAGATTTGAAGCAAAAACCAGTTGTAAAAAAATAAGATTGTATACATTTTGACACACAATGACAGTGTGAGCTTTGAAAGTTCACGTATGACAATGACAATATAAATGTATCAGTATTCATGCTGGCTAACTACATAGTGGCTAAATAAAGACCCAAACAGATGCTAGCATGGCTTTAGACAAGCAGTTACCAAGTACGTGTTGTCCTGTGCCCTTCAGCTTCGAGAGCTAAAGAATGTAGCCTGCTATAGATAATAGCTTTTGGATAGGCTTCAAGGTGCTAATCAACAACATTAAATTGAGCCTCTTTAAAGATAATTATCTGACAAGTAATATGACTTATTGTGTCTTACGGTCATTCTACTCTGTTACTGTGTGTCTATTAAATTAACAGATGAAGCTTGCTATCCAAGATGGCTAGCCTTGCAAAGCTTAATTATCAAGGTTAGCAAGCTTGCAAAACCAAGCTCCTCCTACTGAAGAGGGTGGAATGATAACTTAGTACTCCAACTGTCAAGTATGGTTACCTCTGTGTCCAGCACTGGCAAACATAAAGCTAGCAATGACACTTTAAAATGTGTGTTTAAAATAATACAAGTAATGTAAATAACAGGCAGCATGGTGGCGTGGTGATTAGCAATGTTGCCTCATAGTAAGAAGGTCCTGAGTTCAAGTACTTTCCTCTTGGCCCAAGACAGCTGGGATAGCCTCCAGGCACCCTGAATGGATGGATGGACAATAAACCAGAACGTTAAGACTTGTTTGTTTTTGTTGTTTTTTTTTTCATTTTTGCAGCAGTGTCTGAATTTAAGATCTTTCTTGATAGTATGCATTACTTAAGTAGCTCCTTCCCTTTTCTAAAAGTCTTATTTTTTTGTATTGCATTTCCATGTCTTTCTTATTTCCTTCACATCTTGCTCACCCACTCTGTTTTTTTGCCTTGCCTCCCATCTTTCCACATTTCCATTTCTTCCCCTCTGTGACCTCCACACCTTGCTAGCCTTAGCAACACCACCCCCTCCTCCCCTGATCTCTCAGCATCTCATTCCTGACTTCCCCAATCCACCCACCCCACTTCATCCCACCTCGCCTTGTCATTTTCTTTTCCTCTGCACCACTCTTTCTGTTCCCCGTGCTCCTCCCTTCCTCCCTCTCTGTCTCGCCCTCATTCGCCCCTTCTTCATTTAGAGACTTGGTGTGGCTCTGATTTCTTTAAATAGCTCACATTGCCTCTAGCAGGTTGAAGCTGCAGTCTGGTTCTGCTAATAAATGACAGCGAACAAATGTGAAAGTTGAATCAATCGCATTGAGACACACAGACCGTCACACAAAAGCTCACATCCAGTAATTGCATGTACATACAAGCCACATCAGATCACACAACATGGAAGGACATCTTTTGCACAAAATTGACATGATGTGACATGTTTTGCTAAAAGAAGAGAGTTTCATAGAAACATAGCTTCAAGGTCTATGTGTCTTTTCACATTACTGCTAAATACAAGCCTAGTCTAGTCTCATCTTATTCCTTATTCTATTCCATTATACACTTTTCTAGTGTGAAAATCTGACAGAATAATGGATTGCAAAGTCCTAGTAATTTTGCACATTACTTCTGAGTCATTGCCTTGCATAATGAATACTGGCTAATGCACTTTTTTGTTAATTCACCACAAAGCATTAAAACATATCTGCTTATGTATCACTGCAGAGCAGTGCACATATTCTTAGCATACTGTGTGCATTTTCCATGATGGGATAAAACCCAAACCTGGAGTTGGAGCCAGGAAAGGTAAGTGTGATGCCTTTATTTATTGTTTGTTTCTGTCTAACGCAAAGCTTGGCTTTATCCAACTTTGTGTTATCATTACTGGCTCTGATATATCAGTTAAGAATCTGATTCAGCTTATCTGACAGAATACGTCTGGCCAGTTTTCAGATTTTTGCTTTATGTTTTATCCTTGTATTTGTTGAGAGCACTAAAGTGCAAGTCAACATAAAGCCTGCTTTGTCTGGGCACAATCACTCAATTGAAAAATATACAAAAGGTAAAAATCGAGCCTATTTTTCCCATTATACGCATTTAAACACATAGCTTGATGTTGGCTCTTTGAGGTGTAATTGTTAACGGAGGGGTGTCGAGGTCATTTTGAATTGTGGGTTACATGTAGGCCAATTTGAAGTTCAAAACTTAAGGATGATGTTGTAGAATAGCAAACTTTAAACACATTTAATTGAAACACAATGCACAGCTGTTGTTTGCTTGCGGAGGCTTAATTGTGACTTGTCAAATGTAGGGGTTACATGGAGAGCAATTTGAAATCACGTTCAAAACTTTAGGTCACCAGCTACACAGTAAGGGCAACACACAGAAAACCATTCACACTCACATTCACCACACCTGTGGGTAATTTAGAATCACCAATTAACCTAACCCCACTAACTGCATGTCTCTGGACTGTGGGAGGAAGCCACACAGATATGAGGAGAACATGCAGACTCCACACTGCTGCCTTGGATGACAGATGTTAAGCATATTGGATTTATTTAAACACATTTCAGCTGCTGCTTTCTTTTGGAGGCTTAAATGTTAGACAAGGTAACTTAAATAGTAGACAAGGACTGTCAAACTCATTTTAATTTGTACAGGCCAACTTGATCTTTAGTAAAAGCACCGTATTGAAAAACATGCACAAAAAAAAGAAGAAGAGAAATAGACATGCAAGGCGGTCTAACTAGACAGAAGTTGAATGACATGAGATGCCTTCAGAGAAATATGTGCAATTTGATCAATATGCCTCAATTTTTCCAAATTAAGTCAGAAAAGCTTCTGATGTGAATCAAAGAACCATGCTGGCATGGTCAGTAAGAAGCCTGGAAACTCAAGATGATACCGACCTCTGGCTTGGTGAAATTAACAGCTGCTCTCATGTTGGGATCCATTCTTAACAACTTGTAACACAATGCTTCCTGGTGTACAATACAATAAACTTTCAATGACGTGCACTTAAAAAATAATCTTTAAACCTTAAACCAGACATGTCAAACTCATTTTACATTGAGGGCCACATACAACCCACTTTGATCTTAAGTGGCCTGCCCTGCCTTAAACCCTTTAATGTCTGATGTATGTAGTTGATTTATTTAGCATGTAATCCTTATGTGAATATAATGTTGATTACTCACCATTAAATCAGAAGATTGACGGTTGATTGTAAATGAGTGTCTTTCACGTATACATATACAACAATCCTTTATTGCCATAATACTTCTCTAGTTAATTAAAAACATAATTTATATAATAAGTATATTTACACATTGCATAAAGTTCACATATGACATAAATTTGCACTGATTTCCAAGCTAGTCATGTATAGAATTTTGAGCATTCCATTAACTTAAATTCCTGTTTTATTTTGTTGGCATATTCGAGCATGGGAAAGAGATCCTCTTTTATCACCCAAAAAAGTGAATTACAATTTTTTAAACAGTACGGTTTAAATATGCAAATAGGCTCATGTACATTGCGTTAGAAAAAATGAATAAGTTGTGCGTTTGAGGAAATTTGACTTCCACTAGTCAAAATGAAGCCAGGTTATTAAAAAGAAATCATAAAAGCTCAAACTGATTGGCATATGGAAATAAAACATGTTCCTTCCTGTAGTGTCTATCCTTGAACATACGGTGAGAAATTCACAGTTTTGCATCCAGTGTAGGGATCCACATGATAAACACTAAATTGTTGTAAGCGTTTTAATTTGAAAATGCGTGAGAGATATATGAAAAAACAAACTTCAGTTAACAAAAAAAAATTGTAACTAATCATAAATATACTACATCATAGTGCAATTCAAAAAGCCTGAATTCTACAACAGAAATGTTGAAGCTTGATGTGGTTTATCTGAATATGCAATTATTCTGGGTCATTGTAGCATGTCTTTGTTTTCCTTGCAGTTACATGGGCTAGGACATGAAAGTAAAGTGAGGTGTGTCATTGCACAGCAGAACAACATTTACTTATGATGACAGTGTTGTTGAAGACAATGTCAGTGTTGCATTAATCATGCGATGTGCTTCAGCGGAGTCACTGTGATATCTGTTTACTTCATCTACCTTGTATTTAATTATTTAAACCCACATTATTAGGCTATGACTAGCCTTTTTAACCCTGAAACTGGTGACTAATGAGCACAATGGGGAAAAAACACTAAAACACTACTAGTTTACCTTCTGTGATTACCATTTCCTGAAACTGGGATTTTTGATCAATAATGTAAAGTTATTGTAGATTTAATATATCTGACTAAAACTTTGAATTGAATGCTCCCATGTAATTGCAGGAAAAAAGAGTCAAGTTTAAAAATTTTGTTAAGGTTCAAACTTTGCTGAGTATAGTACTGTAAGTCTTGTAGGTCTCAGAGTGCAAGCTTGGGTTTTGCTTCAATATTAGCGTTATCGTTATCTTCGTCCTATGCATTGTTGATGAAGGATTCAATTTAGTTTTATCTATATACGATCAAATCACAGCAGCGGTCACCTCAAGGTGCTTTAAATTTAAGGTCCAGACCCTACAGTAACAGAGAGAAACCCCAACAATCAAATGACCCTCTTTGAGCAAGCACTTTGTGACAGTGGGAAGGAAAAACTCCCTTTTAACACGAGGAAACCTCCGGCAGAACCAGGCTCGCAGAGGGGCAGCCATCTGCCATGATCAGGGAGTGAGGGGAGAAAGGCCGGACAAAACACTTGGAATTACTGCTTGTTCTGCCAATAAAATATATGAATTGGCATTTGTTAGCTTGTAGTGAACATGTCTGTTTTCTTAATTGTTAAAACTTGTGTGATATTGGAAAAACAATATTTTTGATAAAGAAAGAAAGCTGCTCTGTAACTGACCTTTGACCACTGTGGTAGGCAACCAAGCAGTTTTTTCAAGCCCCCTTAATATTCAAAGCAGTTAATGTCACGGCGGGGTACGCCGGTGTGAGGGGGAAGGGGACCCAAGTCCAGACAGGGAAGAAGGCAGAGCAGAGACTTAAACCAAACATGAACAAAACTCAAGCAAAGGCGAAAACAGGAGCGACAACTAAACTGTTACCCATACTGGGAGATCTAACTAAGATAACTGACTAAACATGACAACTATGATTGGTATGACTAGAAGTTGTAACACAAACATTCTGACATTGAACAAAGGAAAAAAGAGGACTTAAATACAGACAGACAGTGATCAGAGGAAGTGGAAACACATGGGGAAACAGCTGACTGAAATGAACACAATGATGTCACAGGAGAAGAGTAAACCTAAACACATTGAACAAAGAAACACAAGACTTTCAAAATAAAACAGGAAATATGACGAGACGCAGACATGACAAGAACAACAAGGGAGACTTAACACAGGGGTGAAGACATAAAGGGACCTAATAAACCAAGAACTAAAACTGAACAACCTAAGAGCTTATAACTAAATGAACTAAATGGACCACTGTAAGCAGTTTGTCAACCAATCAATAGTACCACACCTGAAAAAAAACACATGATCTTAAAATGCAACCCCTGACTGATCACACCTTCATTAGAGGCAGAAACACAACTTTACAACTGAGATCATTATTTGCAAAATGTTGCAGCATAAAAATCTGAACTATGAATTTGAACTAAAGGGCATGCGCACAGTCATAGACTCAACATGTAAAAATTAAAGAGAAAACAAAGTGATCCGTGAAAATCGAGACACGTTCATTTAACAGCCGCCCTTACCAGTTACATGCCTAAACCGTCTCACTGATTGCTCGATTTAGTGGCAGGACACTCCATTTGCTTGTCTGTCGTAAAGTGCAAATGGCAATTTTTCTGTGTGAAATTGCATGCTGACAGTTCCTGATGACCTCCAATCACAGGCGCTAAAAAAAAAGGAAGGAGAGGATTGTGAGCAGATAGACAGTGACAGGGAGACAGAAGGTTCTTAGAGTCACCAACGAAGCGTGGGTCTCTAACATCAGTCATCATAAACTTCACCTTCAACAAAAACCCTGATAAGTCATGGAGTATGCTTTCCATCAGAATGTATGGAGCTCAGTGCAAGTGGATTCATGACAAGGTTGTATTCTTGCATGCACGGGTGTAGTATTGAGGAAGGTACCATCGGCTTGTTATAGGAACATCACTAGTGTTGAACATTTCATCGTGAAGTTAGATTCAGGCAGCTTCTTTTTTAAAAGAGCGACATTTACAAAAATAAAAATAGCAATTATGCGCACTTTGAAACCCAGTAGAAAAATGTGGGTTTTGTTCTTCAGATATGGAGCAATTGTAGCAAACACTGTAGCTCAAACAGAATAAATAATTATTCTGTCACTGGGCTACGAAATGTTTTGTCACCATCTAGGATGGAAGTGATCCGCTGGTAATGCTTTTCTAATTAAGTCACACTCTATTTTCTGGGGCTTTTTTTTTTTTCGC